>OAMK01000028.1:466683-477997 GCA_900205225.1 Saxicola maurus maurus | reverse complement strand
CCTGGCTCTGCTCCTACCTCCAGCACATGCTTAATTCATAAAAACATCTTATTTCCACATTTTACAATTAATGCCCCATAGGCATTGTAATTGCTCTATTTAAAAATAAATCGAACAACACAGAGACAAATCCTTTCAGTATCTGCAAGTTAAGCCATGGCTGGGGGTGATAGAGTGGGCATTTCAGGCCTGAGAGCACTGTGAAGCTTTACCCTGTGCCCTGACCAGGGACAAGACACATTTTGAAGCTCAGGATGCTGAGGATTTACAGAAACCTGCTGTCAGCCACCTCCTGCCCCACTCACACTGTGCTGGGTGGGCCTGGCTGGGCTGGGACCTGCAGGAGCTGCTCCAGGAGCTGCTCCAGCTCCAGCTCCAGCTCCAGCTCCCTCCTGAGCACAGCTAGCCAGCTCCACACACTCAGCTCCACTTCCCAAGATCCAGGCCCAGGAAGAGAAGATCACGCTGTAGAAAACTCTGACAGACAAATTTCTGCTTCCCAAGTTTTGATTTTGTCATGACTCCNCTGGATTAATTCTGTACTGTTTGTGGTATGAGTATTTCACGTGTTAGGTTATTTAAACCAAGGGAAGGAGCTGGGACCCAACATTTAACACCTATCACTAACACAACAGCTACAGTGAAACAACAGCCCCGTATTTATGGTGCCTAGCTGGGATGTGCCTCCTGAAAACCCTCACTGCTCCTGCCATGCTTGCACATCCAGAGGCACCTTGCCTTGTGCTAAGTGCTGTCCTTCCCTTAAGCAAGTGCACTTGGGAAAAAGATGGGATAACCACACCAGTGCCAACCCTGGAAAGGCAAGCAGGGTGCTCACAGACACCCGAATAAGCCAGGGAGGAAAACACTCTTCTAAGGTTCACCATCAGCTGTCCAGAGACACCAACAACCCGCTGGTAGTTACGAGATGGAAACAAATCCTCATATTGCTTACGTGGTTTGTGCTATTAAAAACAAAGAATCCTCACAGTGACTTTGCTGTTTCTACGTGAAGTGCCCTTTATTCCAGCTACAGGCAGGGAATAATTTGGAGGCGAAGAATGAGCCCCTGTAGCCATACTGGTGGATTTGAGCCCTGCCANGCGTATTTTCCCTTCGTTCTCTATATCCTTCCCCTTCCCCCAAGGAAAGCTGCAACAAAAATCGACAAGCATCAATAAAATAAAGCAGCAAAACAGCCCATTGCTGGCAGCCAGCACTTGCTCCTGTTCGGCTGCAGGATTTCTCTGGCTACAACTGCTTCTTTCACTAACCACATATCCTTGAAAATAATGTAATATTTACTCACTTTCAATGAGTCAAAGCAGGCGATTACNCGTCCGTTTTCAACTTGGCAGCTTTTCGATGGGTGTGCAAATTTACATTCCGTGTCTGGTCGTGAGCAAGTCCCCCTTTGGAACTCCCTACACACTTCCAGCGTTAGCCATTTTGTGTCCCGGATCGGTGTGACGCTAACAGCCATCTTTAGATTTTACAGGTAGTTAAAATTTCCAATAAAAACGGGCAAACGAGTGTCTGAACTGATAAACTGGAAATTACCAAAGNGCCACCTCCAGAACACTATTTATCCCCCGCTCCCTAATTTTAAAACAAGTACGTGTAAAACGGGGTGGCTGCGATCCCGAGGAAGGGCTGTGTCACCAGAGTTGAGCGCGTGGCGCCGTTAGCGGGCTCGGGGCAGCGGGAGCGGCGGCCAGGTGCGGCGGCCAGGTGCGGCGGCCAGGTGCGGCGGCCAGGTGCGGCGGCCAGGTGAGCTGCGGAGCGTGGCCGGGACTAGCCCCGCGCGCTCAGCATCCCGTCCGGAGGGCAAGCATGGGACCGTGGCGGGCTCGGCAGCGCTTCCCGAGCTGCTCCCGGGAACGGCGGCGGGCAGGTGCCTCCAGGCAGCGGGCTCGCAGCGGGCTCTGCGGTGCAATCGGGATCGATTAGTTTGGCATAGACAGATGCAGCAGTTTAGAGCAACGACCGACACTGGCTTTAGGCTGGGGTTTGGTTTTTTTTTTTTCTCCTCCTCTCCTTGGCTTTCGGGCAGCAGAGCTCTGACCTTCGGGGCACACTTTAGTGCACAGTGCAGCGGCGGCGGGGGAGCAGCGCCGGACCCTCCTCCCGGCGGGCGCGGGGCTGGCAGCGGCGGAGCGCTGTCGTCGCAGTCTAGCTGGCAGCAAGCAAGGCAAAAGCAGCGGCTGCTCTAGAAGCGGTCCCAAGCAGCAGCGACGTCAGGAAAGGCACTTCTTAGTACCAACCTGTGGAGAGAAGAGACACGTTAGGAGCGGGCGGCGCGGGCGCCCCGCGAGCCGCCGCCCCGCGCAGGGCACTCACGGCTGCGGGCGGCGGGGCCGCGTCCCCGCGCGGGGCCGGGCGGCAGCTCCGCCGCGGGCCAATCGCGGCGAGCGTTGCAGCGACACTCCGGGCAGGGAGCCAATGGCGGGGGCCGTCTTATGAAAGGTCGCGCCTGTCAGACGCCGGCCGCGCCGCGCTGCCCCGAGCGCGCCCGCCGGGGGCCGCGCGTGCGGCCCGGCGGAACCGGCGTGCGAGCCCACCGGGAACGGCACCGGGAACGGCACCGGGAACGGCACCGGGAACGGCACCGGGAACGGCACCGGGAACGGCACCGGCAGCGCCCGCCCGCCCTCCGAGCGGCTCGGGCCCGCCGCCGCATGACCGCCCGCCGCGGCTGCCCGGCGTGCGGAACGCGGCGGCTGAACGGGACCGGCACCGCCCCGCCCGGCCTGAGCACAGAGCCGAGCCTCGCTGACCCCGCAGGGCCCGGGCCTGGCGGCGCCCGACCGCCACCGGCACCGGGGACACCGGCACGGGAGACAACGGCACAGGGACACTGGCACGGGGGACACCGGCACAGGGACACTGGCACAGGAGACACCGGCACGGGAGACACCGGCACAGGGACACTGGCACGGGGGACACCGGCACCGGGGACACCGGCACGGGAGACACCGGCACAGGGACACCGGCACAGGGACACCGGCCACGGGAACATCGGCACCGGGGACACCGGCCTGGCCCGAAGGGCACCGCAAACCCCGCAAACCCCGGCGGCACTGAGGGCTAACCCTGCCCTCGGATGGGCTTCCCTTCACACCGCGACTGATGCCAGCTCTGCCACAGCAGCCTGNTGCCACCTGCCATGAGCTCCCGTCCCCACCTGAGGATCTCAGCCCGGAGCACAGGGACCCTGGTGGCGCTGCCGGGGACACACCGACAGCACCAACCACGGCGATTCTGCCCCTCCGCCCGTGCCAAGGGCAAGACCATTCCCGTCCCCGTCTGTCTANAGATGCTGCTTCATCATCTTATTTCCCACCACCCTCCAAGGCAGGTCACTGACAGCCTCCAGAATCACACCCTGGGAAGCGATGCTGCCAGCGTGGATGCAAACCAACAGATGAGAAAAAGCTACTCTTTTTCTAGGGACACAGCGATCAGAACAACCAACTCCAGGGGAAGGAAAACACACCTAAGAGAGCTAATGAGATTACAACAGGCACCGCGGGGTCTTTGCCAGGACACTTGAAAACATGCCACATTTTTAATCCCTGCTAGCGAGAGACAAACAGCTACATAATTGCTTGCAAGCACAAGTTAACAACTAAGTGTCTTGGTGGTAACACACAGACACTCATTTGCTTCAACTCTCTAGAAGTCTGAAGTTTGGGGTCATCCTGCAGCAGCAGTCACTACTCCTCAGTAATTGGGATATCAAATTCTTAGGACTTGAAGACTTGTTCTGTAACAAGTGTCCAGGCAAACCACTTTGGTTTTTGCTCTTGTGCCACGCTTCCCAGCCATGGGAGATTAGCACTGAGCGATCTGAAAGCAGAGAACGTGCTGCTGGGGCCGTGTGCCTGCAGGTGCACCAGACCCACAGCATCCCTGCAGCCTGGTGCAGGACTGCCAGCACACCAGAGCGCTTCTGGAAGCCTGGACACATCTCCAGCCCTCAGTCAGGGTGCACTGCAACTTGTCCTCCACAGATGAGAGCTGGATCTGCATCCTCCCACCATCCCTCCCACACTGCACAAAATGACCTGTGTTATTTTGTTAGGAACGTTTGTTCTCTGTGAGACCCTCAGGACAGGGTGCTGCCAATGCCAGCAAGAAGAGCTCTACCACAGAGCTGTGGAGCTGCTCTAAGCAGGGTGTTCTCCTCTTCATTAGNTTGGTAACCAATCCATACCGAGCATCGATTTTTCCAAACACCAAGAAGAGTTAGAGCAGCAAATTGATGCATTTTATACACTAAAGCCAATGCAAGTTAAAGGCCACCGCTTCCAAACAAGGTATTTCACTCTCATTACACAAGTAGCCACCCCTAACAAGAAATGAAAGAGAGCATGAAGGCAGCACCTAAATGAAAACAGATGAAAACTAGCTTTTGTGCTCACATGTAGGAGAAATATTCCTGGTAAGACTCCTGAACTGTGCTTCACTCCTGGGTTACTTGAAGTGTTTTGTCATAGTTTGTTGTCTACCTGCAAACAGCCAGAAATGTCAGCTTTAAAAATAGCTCTGAGCAGAAATAAACCCTGATGTAAGACCAGAAGTTTATCTTCAATACTTCCACTAAATAAAGGAAGATGTTAGCATAGAATTATCTTTTTTTATCTGCATAAACTATTTTCCTGTCACTTTGAAATTCTCTTGTGATAGTCACTAAGGAGTCCTCAGTAAGCTGCACGTGCTAGAGGGAAGATACACTGTCTGCAAAACCCAGCTGATCCATGGGATGTCTCCTTCGGGCTGTGGCTGATAAGGGGGGAGCGACTGCAACAAATCCAGAGGGAGAACCATAGGGACAGGACAGGAAAAGTACTGCACTTTTTATTTTTCATTTCATTAAAACTGATTTACAAGTTGATTATTTNTAGACCCCACCTAGGAGAACAGTCAATCCTAAAGACTCTTGTGATCCACAAGTGGCACATTTTGAAATTTGGAAGCATTTGCTACGTGCCTTGGGAATACTGTAACATTGGTTTGGCCAAATAAGAACCTTGCCTTCACTGAATATCAGGACACAAGGATTGAAAGCAAATTAAAAAGTGATTCTCAGAACAGACAGAAGAGAGAAATTACACTGAGAAGTCACTCCTTAGGAGGGTAACAGAGATGACTTAGTTGTCTCCTGAGCTGGGTCAATGAAAATGATTAAGAAACAGCCTGACAAATCAATGGAAGGGTTATCTGGAAATGTCCAAGAAAGTGAATCTGACACAGAAGAGACTCCTGTTACTTCCCCTTATTGCTATAAAAAATGTACAGACAGATTAATGATGCATTTTTCCTCTTCATTACAGTCTTTGACACAAAAATAAGATCTCTCCCTGCACTGAGAATCACTCCCAAAGAGGCATTGTTCTCACTGTTCCTGTAACTGGGTTTGCTGGACATCCCTGTTTTCTCTATCTCAATTCACACACATCTTTCAAAGAAAGATGCAGAAAGCTGGGCAGGCAGAAAGCCCAACACTAGGGAGAGGATGGCAGGGAAGAATGCTATTTTAATGCTTAGAGCAAGTGGAAGCTGAAAACACCAGTCTCAATGACATGAGAACTGTCAGCAAGAACAGATAATTACACAACGTGAATTCATCCTCATGACAATGACTCTAATGAGATAGGAAATGGAATAAAATCAATATTCTATTTACACTGACAGGGCAGTCTCAAAGCCTGAAATTGCCAAATGGCTGTCTTTTAAATCAAGGAACACAAAATTACTGACTCCTTACAGTATTTTGAAAACACCTCTGCCAAACTCAAAGTTTACCAATAACAAATCTCAATATAAAAGTTGGAAGAGATACAGCAATTACTCCATGGCACAATTGAGGGATATAATTATAGCACTGTCACAAAATTAAGCTGAAACAATGAGCTAATTAACATCTTGTCACATAACAGTATAGGATTGGATAAAGGAAAATACTCTTTAGTAAACTACAGCTGAAGAAGCCAATTGTCCCACTCTGGGCTGCACCCGCTGCTCCCACGGGNCAGCACAGCAAAGCAAGATCACTCCTCTTTCAGTTTTGTACTTTACATGTTTCAGGAAAAAATGGGAGTGCAAAGACAGGAGCAGAGAGCAGNCAGCTCTAGAGCAGGACTGCCAGGGTCTGTAGCTGGGCTGGATTTCAGTAACCTGGGACTTGCAGCCTGGTAAAACTACAAGCACACATTAGCTTTGAACTACTAAGTGCCACACCAGATTTGTAAAAAACTGCCAACAGTGCTTCTATGACCCAGATATNTTGCATGATATACATAGTTTTAGTACTACTACTAGTAGTAGTGTTTTAAAGGTTTTTTCTGTACTGTTTTAGCTCTGACAGACTTGCCTGGTGCAACCTCCCACTGACTTCAGTGGCTCCTCTGGCACATCCCCATCAGANGTGGTTTTATCTCCAGTCTATTTCACAGCTTCTGAAACTGTTTTAGCAGAACCACCTAACTGTGACATTCCATCTGAATTTAAGACACCCAAGTGTACTTGGTTCATGGAAATTTGATAAATAATGAAAAAAGAGGCAACATGTTGTACACTACGTGCCCCAAGCACGTGCAGAAATCAGGTATTGCTCCAAGACTTCCCTAATCAAACTGGGAACCAATTCCCACCAGCAGTGCACGGGCACTGACATACAAATCCCACAGCCCAATCCTCTCTTACTTTAGATTACAGTAATGCTATTTTCAAGTCAGAAAGCTACACTGCAAATTCCATAAACCCTCTTTCCTTTAAGGAGCAGACAGTTACGGATTAACTGCTCATGCTGATTTTCAAAAAATTTTTAAAGTCAAGAAACATGCCTGTTGATTTTTTAATAACCTGGGGAGTATATCAATCTCTTTTACAAAATTTGAGACTTTGGGGACACACAGGATTCACAGTTTGACAGAATTAGCTGGATGTGTATTTATGAGCAGGCACAGGCCAGTCCCTGTCTCTGCACGAGGACGTGGCACACAAGCTGTTATTCTCTTCTTGCAGCTTTAAGTCAGGGACACAAAATGGGGAAGGACTACTCTGCCTTTAATCCACTTTTCATCAATTTATGTATTACAAAGCATTTACATATCCATCCCCACCCACCACTGAAGTAGCAAAAACTGTTTCTGGTAATAAAAACATACTCAGGCTGTAATTCTTTTACCATAACATTCACATAATGTATTTTAGAAATGGGAAGTTCTGTATTATCCTGGCATAGGGGAATTCCAACCTTAAAAGAAGTGACATTGCCCAAGCAAGCCTAAAAAGTGGTTTACTTTTAAAAATGACAGTAATCTAGTGATTTAAGTTAAAATTCCAAGAAGTAATAAACTGAATTAAAAAAACCAAAACCTGCTTTATATTATTTTATTTTCTTGTTCTAACAGTAAACATGCTGTTTCTATACAAAGGCATTTGAGAGACCATAATAAATCAACTATGCACCCTTCCAAAAACTACAAGCTATTTATTAATCTGACTCTTGCACATTTTGTTTGATTAACTGCAAATGTACACAAGCCAAGCAAGGCAGGAGAGCAGCAAGATGACCCCTGGCAGCGGGGTCAGCCCAGGACAGGCCCCCACACCTGGGCAGCACAGGAGAGCTCTGCCCTGTAAAAGCTTCCCTACCCTCACCATGCAGTGTGACTGATGCTCATTGCCAGCCCTGGCTCAGTGGCAGCAGGTGCCACATGGCAAACCCCAGGATGGGTCCCACAGCCCTCACTCACAGCTGCAGCAGAGACTGCCCCACAGTGACAGGTGATTTCTGACTGCACATGTATGTATGAGTTTGTACAAAACATGATCATTAGCATCATTCATCATAAGAATCCCTCCAGAAAAAAAGCCATGTCTGTGACTCAGCAAGGGAAGGAGCTGCTTCCCTCTGACACCAGATTGAGCTGATGCTGGTGGTTTCAGGGAGAAGTGACCCGAGGAGTGTCACTGAGAGCTGCAGCACACACCAACCCCACTTCCTGCACTCTGCTGCCTGAACACCTCCTGTACTGCAAGGGAAAACAGAGCAGCACCTCATTCCTGCTCAGCCTTCCACCTCCCTTCCCAATGCAGCTGCCATGTGCCCTGGTGCAAAGGGAGGCTCTTCTTTGTCCAGAGACACCTGGACAAAGCAGTGGGAAAAGGAGTCTGAGAGACCAGCACAGCCAGCACTGATGGATCAGCACATACCCATGGTCANCACTGACATCATTAATTTATTAATAGTAGCACTTCCTCCAGACAATAAGCTCCTCCCCTTGGCCTCACTAACTCATCCCTGGCTGGGCCACTCCTCCCACGTTTGCTCACAGCAAAAACTCCAGATTTCAAAGTTCTTGCCTGTTCACACAACAACCACTTTGTTAGGACAGTAATTTCGAGTCAGGAGTCTGGATGCAGCCACCAGGTCCCTGCACACACCAAATTAACTAGCAAGATGAAATCTGAACCTAATTGCCAGGAATAGAACAGGCCATTCATGTCACCTGCTCCACGCTGGTGTGTCCTGCTGCTCCTGGTGACAATGCCAGCAGCTCTCCTGGCCCTGAGGACACAGGGACCACAGTGGGGCACGATTCCAGNGGGGACACTGCTGCTCTCTGCCTGCTGTGTAACAGGCCCATCAGATCAGGGTAATTNTGGATTGCCTCATCTTGCACCTGACTCGAGGGCAACCGAAAAGGGACCTGAGTCCAGCTCATGAGGAACTTGTCACACCAAGTTCTGCTGGCAGCAGCTCTGAGAGTTGTCACTTCAGCTCAGACATGGCCAGCTATGGCAGTGCAGGGACCAGGAAACGACAGAGGAATGAGGGACAGCAGAGCCATCAGCACAGCTCAGGCTGGACCCAAGGTGGCAAACCCACACCTGGCTCTGCAGCATGGGCNAGCAGAGCCAGCACAGCACCCCCGAGGAGGGATCAGTCCCACACCTCTGAAAGCATGCCAGCATCACAGAGTGGCAGCACTGCCANGCTGGGGACACCTGAGCAGGGAGGCACTGGCAGCTCAGGGCGATGACAACTCCGGTCACCAGCGTGACTCACACACAAGGACAGCCCTGGAAAACACTCCAGCATGGGCTGGCAGACAGGAGACACAGCCAGCTGCATCTGCACACACAGCTGCCTGCTTCTCAGGGAATCTCACACCCAAAATAGAGCACTTTCCATGCTTTGATTCATTCTGGCCTTACATTTAATTTCTATTTATAATTGCATCCTTCCAGGAGAATAAAAACTTACACAACTCCTCAGAAAATGCAAAATGCAACGGATCTATATAATCTATTTCATTAGTTAATACAACTCTAAACCACAGAGAATGGGATTTTTAATTCCCTCTGCTCTGTCACCATCTGAGGCATCAGTGATGACTGTTACATACTAAACACAAAATGTTTTTTCCATACACAGCAAAACTAAACCAGTTTAGGAGGTGCTTTCCTTGACTTAATGGAGATCCCTCCTATTCAGTGCTCAGCAGCACAGGAACACTTACTGATGTGATTAATTCTGGATCGTGACCAATCTCATGCAAACTAAACAAATATATGCATCTTCAGACACCAAGCAAATGCTCCAAATTAGTCACTGGGATTAAAAAGAAGTAAGAAAAACTACATGACTTTTACTTAGGAAAAAAGTGGAAAATATCTTTGAGACAAGTTTTTAATCAGTTATTTGCTTTAGTATGTAGTTATACTTGTTCATTTTGAATCATGATGTGTATGCAGCTAACAATAACCATTTTCCCTCCTACCNCTAAAAGCCATTCCAAAACACTGATAATGAAAGTTTAAATTTCTGCTCTTACACCAAAAACAGAGATATGAGATATCTGGAAAACAGTTCCTGAAATTACTTAAGAAAACCTAGCTTTTAGAAAAATGGTGATTAAAGACAGAATGTTCAGAAGTTGTAGAAAACAAACCAAATCCAAAGCAATAACTTTGTCAGTCATACAGAAAAATGAGTGAAAGAAGTTTCAAATGCTTGTATTTCTGTTCCACCACTAGCTGTATTTAATTAGAAGAATTGAACAGAGCTGTGTCTACTTTTCANAACAAAAATCAAATCATTAAAGATTTATTTATTGAATATATTTGCACACAAATACAGGAGTTCAATAAAACGTTGATAAGCAGCAAACAAGATATCTGCCCAGGGACTTCCTTCCCAGCAGCCTGCAAAGCTCCAGCACCACAGCAAGTGCCTGCACTCCCAAAACATTTTTAACTGCTACACATCAAAAAGCTGAAAAATACATAATTACATTATCAGGATCAAGGACTCCCTACCTTTGATTTTTCACTGCTTGAAAGAAGACTCAAAGTCCACTGCAGTTGTGCCTATGTTTGGAGCATGGAAGGATTCCCATATAAAATTACAGGTGAAGAGTACCAGACTTCACTGACCAGAAATGGCCACACAAAGTCAAGAACGCTGCCCAGGCACTAATATAAACTCTTCCACACACAGAATCAACATTTCTGTTGGGATTTTATCCCAAGCTCCAGAGAGTCACAGAAGAAAGCCCGGAGGTTTGTTCTCCCCAGACAGCCCTGCTGTGTTTATCAGACCTCCCTCCCTGAGAGCCCAGGCACGGGAGCGGCGAGGAAGNGGAAGGGCGGGTGGCCCTGCACAGCACCCTGCCAGCAGCTCCCAGCAGCTTCCAACACCTCCTTTACATGGCCAGGCCAGGCTGCTGCTGTGCCCTCAGCCTGGCAACCTGCTGGGAAAAGCTGAGCCACGTGCTGGAGCAGCGTGCCCGGGGACTGTGGGGTGCACAGGCTCCACACCTCGGGCACACCCAGACCCAGCGTGGGCTCCCCCCTACAGCAGGGTACTCACATTGAGAGGAACAGCTGATCTGGCCAGCGCTGGGCACTGCCCCTGCAGTGCAGCTCTGCCACTGCAGCGCCATCCACGGCTCCTGCAGCCCGGGGAGCACAGCCCAGGGGGGCTCTGGCTGCCCCCAGCCCATCCCTGCCCCGGGCACGGGCAGCTGGGCTCGCACACGGCACACACAGCAGCGCCCTGCAGCACTGAGCGGGCACTGCCCAGTGCTCTCCCTTTTTTAGAAGGAAAAAAATCCAATTAACTTCTCTGGAAGCAGGATTGGGCCCGGAGCCCAAAAATGCTCAGGGTTCCCAAGTCCTTACTCACTGCTCGCAGTTGGACTGGGAAGGAGGCAGCAGCACAGCAGGAATGCACAGAGCTGCAGCAGGAGGGTTTGGGAGCCTGGCCCAGCCCTGTTCCTGCAGCCTGTGCTGATCCCAG
>OAMK01000028.1:359170-371510 GCA_900205225.1 Saxicola maurus maurus | reverse complement strand
AGCCCCTCCTTGCAGGTTCCATCAGCCACAGTTGGGTACAGTGCCACCCCAGCTGGGACAGTGCCACCCCAGCTGGGGACAGTGCCACCCCAGCTGGGACAGTGCCACCCCAGCCCCTCCCTGCAGGCTCCCTGCAGCTCCTGCACCCAGAGCCAGCCCAGGACAGGGCTCAGCCCCAGGGCTGCTGTCCCCTGTCCCAGCTGAAGGGACCTGTGCTGGTCACTGGCTCTGGCACCTCCAGCCCTGCCCAGGGCACAGAGGGACCCCAGGGCTCCCAGCCCAGCACCAGGATGCACTGGCTGCAAAACCACCAGAACCACCAGACACAAAGCACAAGACAGCAGAAGGGCAAGTCTCTGATGTACAACTCAAACAGGAAAATCAGGTTATTCCACTGAGCATTAGCAGCACATTACCTTGTTCCTCCTCCTACAGGGAGATGGACCATTTTTGGCAGAAGCTCTGAGGAAGGGGAAGGTGGCAGTGCCTGCTGCTGGGACTGGGCTTACAGTGAGCAGGAGGTGAATGAAGAGGGACAGGGGACAGCTGTGGGGTGGCACAGGGGCCTGAGGCAGGCACACGTGCTCTCACCTGCACCAGTGCCCTCTCCCTAAATCTTTACAAACAGCTCAGTCATTTGGTTCTGAGGGGCAGCAGAAAAGAGCAGCACTGCAGCCAGCCCAGAGCAGGTTAATATATGTCTGTTTAATGTATGTCACATGTCCTCTGCTGCATTAACCCTGTCATTTACCCAGCCTCATGGGATGGATGCAGAGGCACTGCCAGGAAGGCAGACATCAAGTTATGGGCCCAAATAAAAACCACCATTAAGACTCTGCAGCTCCATGACCTAGAGTAGCTGGTCTAGGCCACAAAGAGAGTTTTCTAATTCTAAAAAGTTTTAAACAAAATGAAAAAGTGTCAGAATAGCTGGTCTGGCCACAAAGAGAGTTTTCTAATTCTAAAAAGTTTTTAAATGTCAGAATAGCTGGTCTAGGTCACAAAGAGTTTTCTAATTCTAAAAAATGTTAAATAAAATGAAAAAAAATTAGATTTGAGGATATACCATGTCTTTAAACAGGAAGGCAGCTTAAAGCCTTAGTCAGACTCTGCATGTTCCCTCTCCAGCTGGCACTGAAGCTGCCATGCAGTTTGTTATTTCATTTCTTCTCTGAGGTTACAGCAGTCACGCACACAAACCAGTCTGTCCACACCAGATTATCTCATCAGCCATGGACAGAGAGCAGAAGCTCCAGAAGTAAAATGCATTCTGCTTTACAGAGCTGCCTGGGTAAAGGAGCAGCTCCAGAGCANCTTCAAGCCTCCCAAGCAGGATATCTACAGCAGAGCCAGGTGTGCTGCAGGGCACAGAGCCACAGGCTNAGCTGGCTCAGGGTTCACTGGGCAAGAATTTGCTGCTTTCTTTTTGCAACCCACAGTNTGTTGGGATCATTTTGGGATGTTTTGACATTAAAACCACCAGGAGCAAGGAGACACAGAGATATCCANGCCAGGGCTGGGTCCTGGTGGGGCTGCACAGCACAGGAGGGTCCTGGATGTCCCTGANCCAAGGGGGGTCACACCTGCACTGCCAGGGGACAGTGTGGCAGGGAAGAATTCAGCAGGGCTGTGTGGGGCCAGCACAAGGAGGAGCTGGGGCACTGCAGTGTGACAGCAGAGCTGTGACAGCAGAGCTGTGACTGCAGAGCTGTGACACCAGCACTGGGACACTGCAGTGTGACACCAGAGTTGTGACTGCAGAGCTGTGACACCAGCACTGGGACACTGCAGTGTGACAGCAGAGCTGTGACAGCAGAGCTGTGACAGCAGAGCTGTGACACTGTAGTGTGACACCAGCACAGTGACACCAGCACAGTGACACCAGCACTGTGACACTGCAGTGTGACAGCAGAGATGTGACACCAGAGCTGTGACACTGCAGTGTGACAGCAGAGCTGTGACACCAGAGCTGTGACACCAGAGCTGTGACACTGCAGTGTGACAGCAGCACAGTGACACCAGCACAGTGACACCAGCACAGTGACACCAGCACTGTGCAGTCCCTGCTCTGCTCCATCCCAGCCCAGGGAATCCTGCAGCATTCCCAGGGACACAGGAGCTGCCTCTGCTCTGCCTCCAGTCCCAGGCAGCACATCCAGCACCTCCCTGACTTCTCTGAGGCTGTGGCAGAGCTCTTGCCTGAAGAGCCTGAGAACAAGGAGCCTTCCAGGGGCCAGGAATTATGCAGACTTAAAAGAAACTCAGGAAAGGAGGGAAATCAGCACCTTATTTACATAAGGAGTTAGATATGCATCTTTTCATGAAATCAGTACTCTTTTGATCTCTGTGCCTCCTGGGCAGAAGAGAGAGCTGCAAATCCTCAACAACAGCAAAACGTGATGGATTAGTGCTGCTCAGACCCCTGGAAAACAAAATACCTACAGCATCCTCACAGCCTTGTTACTGTCACAGCAAACTGTGCCTGCCAAGACCAGACTGATGAAAAGGTTAAAACATCCAAATTAAAGTTTTTACTGGTGCTTTCACACACCATTACTTGCTTTGCTGCCACCTAGTGCCACACAACACGGTCCCTGCACGGACCCAAAGCCCGCTCTGATCTGCACAGGGGCTGCAGGAATTCCACCCCCTCCTCATTCCCTGAGAGCACTCAGGTCTGGTGCAATCGGTGAGATCTGAACCAGTTTNCCATTTCCTGTCAAAACCTGTAAGCAAAAAATAAATCCCAGAGAAGTTACTACATTTGCAGACTGGCAGAGGAAAGAACAATTTGGAGCACAGCCTTACAAACAGGTAAAATCCCCTTGAACAATGTCAAACATCCTGATGCCATCGTGGCATAAATGACTTTCTGCAGGTTTCAGTGTTCCTTGTGTGCCAGTTTCTAGGAAAAAGGAACAGGAACTTTCATTTCCACCCCAGTTTGGGGGATGCACTATGAAGTGATACACACATATCTCATCGTTTCCGATGAAACTTTTTTACTTCAAGAAGTGAGTGCTGATTTAAAAAAAAAAATCTGCCCACAGNCATCCATCACAGAAATGAGCAAGAAGAGGGCAAGAGGAGCTGAGAACAGAAGCACTGTGCAGCACCTGCCCTCAGCCAGCCCTTCACTGGGATTCACAGGGAATTCCTTTCACAGAGCTCCTTCCATGCAGGAGACAAGAGCTCTTCCATTATGCTTTGGTGTTAATTTGGGTTTTTTTCCCCAGAATATCACCCTGGCACAGGCCCTGCTGCATCCCAGACCCACGGCTGCCAGTGGGACTCCTGAAGAGCATTTCAGNTGAAAACCTACAGCAACAAAGGATGGGGTACAATTTCTCCTATGGAAAGCTGCCAGGTAAAATAACAATGGGAAGAGAAGTGATTGANAAGTGTTTGTTTTATCACTGTCAGCTCCTCCCAGCATTGGAGAGCAGTCAGCCCTTGCAGCTGAGCACTGCCCAGCCCTGCCCCTCAGCCAGCCTGCTTTGCCTCACCAGCCAAGGGCAGAGCATAAACACCAAACAAAGTGCACTCTCAATTCAAATCCTAAAATCCCCCAGTGACTGTGATTTTTAAATACATTTCAGTAAACTAGGCTGAACTGAGAGTTCTGATAGGCCTGAGGAGTCTCTGCAGAGCCTGTCTCATGACAAACAGCTCAGCTCACAAGTGGCAGGAGAGCCGAGGGCTGAGGAGCTGCAGCTCTGATTTATGGCTCAGACAGCCCGGAGAGGGGACAGCTCGGAGCTGTCCTGTTTGCCCTGTCCTGTTTGCCCTGTCCTGTCTGCAGCAGAAAGCTCTAAGCTGTTGTTCCCCTCGTTCCCACAGAGAGAGACAACAGCAGCTCGGCCAACGCCAGCTCCGCCGCCCACGACCCGTTCACCACCATCGTGCTGCCGCTGCTCTACCTCCTCATCTTCCTGGCCAGCCTGCTGCTCAACGGCCTGGCCGTCTGGATCTTCTTCCACATCAGGAACAAGACCAGCTTCATCCTGTACCTGAAGAACATCGTGGTGGCGGACCTGCTGATGACGCTGACGTTCCCGCTGAAGATGCTGCGGGACGCGCGGCTGGGCCCGCGGGCGCTGAGCGCGCCGCTCTGCCGCTACGGCGCCGTGCTCTTCTCGGCCAACATGTACACCACCATCGTCTTCCTGGGGCTCATCAGCGTCGACCGCTACCTCAAGGTGGTGAAGCCGTTCGGGGACTCGCGGATGTACAGCATCACCTTCAGCAAGGTGCTGTCGGGCTGCGTGTGGGCGGCGATGGCGCTGCTGGCGCTGCCCAGCCTGGTGCTGAGCGGAGCGCTGCCCGCCCGGCGCNGCGGGGACGACTGCCTGCGCCTGAGATCCCCGCTGGGCGCCCGCTGGCACTCGGCCGTGCTCTACATCAACACCTGCACCTTCGTGGTGGTGCTGGTGGTGCTGATCGGCTGCTACATCGCCATCTCCAGGTACATCTACAGGTCCAGCAAGCAGTTCATCAGCTCCTCCAGCCGCAAGCGCAAGCACAACCAGAGCATCAGGGTGGTGGTGGCCGTGTTTTTCACCTGCTTCCTGCCCTACCACCTGTGCCGGATACCCTTCACTTTCAGCCACCTGGACAAGATCTTAGACGACTCTGCGCATAAAATCCTGTATTACTGTAAGGAGATGACGCTGTTCCTGTCCGCCTGCAACGTCTGCCTGGACCCGATCATTTATTTCTTCATGTGCCGCTCGTTCTCGCGCAGGCTGTTCAGGAAGTCCAACATGAGAACCAGGAGCGAGAGCATCAGGTCCCTGCAGAGCGTCAGGAGGTCGGAGGTGCGCATCTACCACGAGTACACCGACGTCTGAGGACAGAGCCGCTGCTGGCCCCCGGCAGGGCGTGCAATCCTGTAAATAAAATGTCTCTGTAGGGATCCGAGCCGGAGCTCATTGAGGGATGCACAGACACGCTGGGCTTGTGCCAGCTCGCCCACGGCTCAGGTTCCATGCCCAGGCACCAGGCTCACTCTGGGCTGGGGGCTGCTCGGGTGGGTGGCCAGGGTGGCTCACTGGGTGCGTGGGGAAGCAGCACGGNGCTGCCTCAGCCCAGAGAGCAGCCCTGAGCTCAGCGGCTGCAGCCAGGATGGAGCCCTGGCCCGGAGCAGGACACCCGGGGGGACCAGCCTCCCCAGCGGGGATGGAGCAGGGCAAGGGCNGGGGGAGGTGGCACAGCCCCTGGGGACCCTCAGGGTGACCCTCAGACCCTCTGTGCCACCGGGCTCTGTGCCACCCCCAGCCCCTCCATGTCCCTGCTTTGGGGCCAGCACACCCTCTCACCCGGGCTGCAGTGAGCCCAGTGATGCTCATGTGGATCAGTTTGTCCTGGCTCACTGGGCATTAAATCACGTTTAAGAGCATGAACTGCTCAGCCAAAGGCCAAGGAGCCGAGAAGGGCAGGCTGGCAGAGCTGCAGTGCCCTGGGCACTCTGTGCCCACTGCCAGCCCGGGCTGCAGTGCAGCTGCACCAGCGGGAGAGGGCAACAGCCCATCAGCCACTGCCTCACACACTGGAGGACTTGCCCTTTAATACACAAAAACAAAAAGGGGTTGACAGGAAAACCCTGAAAATGCAGCACTCAAATAACAAGATTAAATTCTGCACAAGGACATNTTTCATAAAGTTTTCCACTGAAACACGGGTTTCTTTCTTCTATTTTTTTTTTAATTTAAACACTTGGTTTAGGTTTAGATTTTGGTTTATGAATAATTAACAAGTTGAAATGTAAGTATGATAATATTTGGATTAATGCAAGTATTATGAAACCACTTACATGATCAGAAGAACATTTCTGGAAAGGAAGACAGAATACTTTGGGTATTTATCCTACTTTAAATAAAAATACTTTAAATGGCTAAAATACCACAGACAAACCCTGTTTCCCAACCAGCTCTGTAGAAAACTGTTCACACAGCAGACAAGTTTGGGACCAAATCTGCCATCCTGCACCCTAAGCAGTCCATGCACACAAAAACCACATTGAGAGAACCATTCTGGGGACTGGGCTGCATGGCTTTAATTCTCACAATCACCAGATGAAATCAAGTGAAAATATTTAGGACTGGAAGATCANCTCTGTGTGCAGACAGTCCTAACCAAAGACTGTTCAAAGGTCTGACATGGTTAAAGCAAAGCAAGACTGAGTGCTTCTGGTCTCCTTCTACAAGGGCAAATCACCAAGGGTTTGTGGTTAANCACAAGGTTTAAAGGTTGAGCTGTGCCTGGTGATTGCTGTGCTCGGTGCACAGTGCCCTTTCCCCACGTGCACTCCCCACACAAGCCCAGCCAAGCCCAGAAGCCCCTCCAGGCCAGGGGCAGTAGCCCTGGTGGTCCCTGGCAGAGACTGGAGGAGGGCAGCTCACTTTCCTTGGCAGGCTGTGTCTGTGCTAATCCTGTGCTAATCCTGTGCTAATCCNGTGCTGATCACTGCTCTGGACACACTCACATGCAGCACAGCTCTTTGATGCTGTTTGGGAAGTATTTTCCCAGGGCTAAAAATGAACTATACAACAATATCCCAGTCCCCAGACACCAGATAACTGCATTCAGCTTACCCAGACTTAACATGGAATTTTGGTCTCCAGAAGTTCATCTTGAAAGAAAGAGCTACAAGGAAGTTGTACAGAAGGTCTCAGGCCCTGACCTGTCCCTTTCAGAGCCACACCAGGGCAGACATGGACATGAACTGTGGCTGTGCAGTCCCAGATTTAAGAGGAAACACAGTTTTCTGGGTGGAAGTACAACAGCAGATCTGACCCAAGAGTGCAAGGAGCAATTCCTGAACAGCTGAACAATTCATTAACATCTGGGATCTTTTGCATTCAGGAAGATTTGCTTTACAGTGTTTGTAACTCAGATGTAATTCTATCTTACAGACTCTGANTGAATAGCCAAGGCAGAGCTCTTCATGCCAGGGCATTACTGTGGGAGAAATGTGATTTGAACCTGGACTCAGAGCCAGCTCCTGCTGCAGGACTTTTGTCATGACATTTATCTTGTGCTCTGCCTCTGTGGTTTCTCTGGTAATGACCCTTCCTGTGGCTTTACACCAGTGCAGCTTCACAGGAATCCTAAAAAAGGAAACCAAACCCACCTAAATGTCTCCAAATCTGTCTTTGCATGGGCAGCCAGCAGCAGGAATGGAGCAGGGGAAGCACAGATGGGCAGTGGCTGNGACAGGCTCACCCAGCTGTGCTCAGGGCTGGAAGCACAAAACTGAAGAAATGACAAAAGTCAGCGTGCAGTGGAGCCCAGGGTGCAGGCACCAAACAGGATGAGGGTCCTGTGGTCTGTGTTAACCAGAAATGCTCTGCAGAGCCAGCCCACCCCCACCTACACCTCTGTTCTGTAAAATGCACCCACAAACAGCACAAGGNTGGACTGCAGTCCCACCCACAGAGCTCTGCACATCAGTGTTACCAGGGGATAGAACACACCCCAGTTCTGCATCCAGCTGGGGGATGAGAGCTCAGCACAAAACTGCAGGGGCAGATCAGTGGGTTTGTCCTCCTCACCCTCCCCAGAACAGACACCACTTGATAAGCTTTTTGTCCACATTAAAGTGGAAAAGATAAAGGAGTTGTTTGTGCAGTTTTTGAGGAGAGTTTATCTCACATGCAAAAGGAAATCAAAAGCTCCCCATTTCCTGAAAAGGTTGCAGATGTGTGATTCTGAAGTCAGAAAATGAGGTGCTTTAAAAACAGCTGTTTTTTGAGAAAGTGACGAGGTGGAAACTGCAAAAATTGTGTCTTTGAAGTACAAATGTGCAACTAGGAAATGTGCTGTCTGTGGCTGAAAGACAAGAGACCCATCTGCAGGAAAGCCTAGCTTGACTAAGTAAGAAAAATTCCTTAATCTAATCCCTCATGAAGCATTTCTAATTCAGTCCAGCACAGTCCCTCCCTCAGCACTCCTCTCCTGCAGAACACCTGCTGGGAGCAGCAGTGGTGCCCCTGACCTGGCCAGGGTGATGGGTGAGCTCCAGACAGACCCTGGGAGCCCCAGAGGCTGTTCCAGGGCAGGAACACATCCCCCAATCACAAAACTGAGCACAGAGCATTTGCTGGCAGATTTGACAGGGTGAAAACACAGCTACAAGTCCTGCAATACTTTTTTAATGAGCTGGCTTCTAGGGGGATTATCCCAGTGAAATATTTGTCTTGTTCATCCTGCTTGTAGCAGTTCCCAGGGCTGGGCACTGGTTCCCCAGAGTCTGCACGAGTTCATGCTCAGGGCTGGGGGCACTGGCAGCTCTCAGCAGGTCTGGGAAGGGCACAGTGAGCTCTGCAGACACCCCTCCTCATGGCAGTGCCCTGCTGCTGTCAGATCCTGCTCTAGGGCTCAAGCCAGGAGCCTCCAGCCCCACTCTGCCAGCAAAGACTCAGAGCTGCCACCCAGCCCAGCCCTGCTGTCACAGCACAGGAAGAACCAGGCCACCCCCAGTTTCTGTCCCCAGACATGCTGGGACACCCAGCAGTGCTCTGCCCTCTCTGGCTCTGCATTCTCCAGCTCTGGGACAGGAATCCATCAGCAGGATCCAGGATTCCCTTCTTAGGCCCTGAGCTCAGACCAAATGTTAANAGCTTCTCTCAACAAAACAGCCAGCAGCAGGGAATTTTGGATTTTGGGGGGAGAAGCAGACTTGGATGGCTGAAGGTAAAATCCATCATCAGTTTGTTCCTAAGGCACCTGAAGTGCATGGTGAAGTGCAGGGCCTGCTGGTGACTGTGCTCAGTGCCATGTTCCAGCCCTTCAGAAACAGCAGCCATATCTTGAGATCCTTGAACACTGGGCTTGGCTGGCATTTTGGAAAATNCCCATGTTTGTATAACAGAGCAGCCTCTTGGTTTGCCCTGCTGGCCAGAGTCATTCCAATGGGGTGAAGCTGTACACAGAGCTCAGGCACCCCACCCACTCTTTGAGCCCTTAATCCTCTGCCCTGGACAACTGCTTACTTCTCACTGCAGAAAATTATCTGTGCTGCAGCATTTAATCCATCACAGGCTGGCATCTTACACTGGACAGNACTGCACAAACTCTTCCTGTGCTCCTTCCTGTCTTAGAGAAACCACAGCCTTTAAACCAAAGCCTGACCTGATTCACTGCTCTCATCCCTGNTTCAAGAAATGACCACGGGGTGCANGGGAGGAGAGGAAAAGCTTGGCTGNGTGGTGTCTTCTGGGGAGCACCTGGGAAGCCTCGAGCACGTTGTTTTTTCTGCCTGATCCAAAGGGGAAGAACGAAATTGTCAATGAAAGTAACACCAGAACTGAAATTGTCAATGAAAGCAGCACCAGAATTGAAATTGTCAATGAAAGCAGCACCAGAACTGAAATTATTGATGAAAGCAGCACCAGAACTGAAATTATTGATGAAAGCAGCGCCCAAAGCCATCACCCCAAAACCATGGATGGACCACTACAGCTTTGGGCTGAGTCTCAGGATGGAGAGGGCAGGAGTACTGACAAGAATGTACAGACCATTCTGCCTCCCAAGTTACCCCCTTATTGCACAGAGAGATACTCAATGAAATTTGGGGGAGGGAAGAGGCTCCAGGTCCAGGGTAGCTCTCAGTGGCCCCAGGTAAAGGATGTGGACATGGCAGCAGCACACAGGGAGAAGGTGCCTGTGTTTCCTTGTGCCTTTGGGCCCTTCTCCTGCACAGCCAAACCCTCACAGAAGCACAGTCCACNGGGAATTGTGTGTTTTCTGCAGGGTTTAGGTGACACACTGCCAAGCAGAGCTCAAGTCCTGCACTAAATGTTTACTTGCTGTAAGGTACACAATGTACATGTTTCACCATTTTAAAATAAACATTTAAACCTCGATTTTTCTCCCCAAACCTCAGCTCTCTCTCAGAATACACTCCTTTCCTACAGCCACAGAGGAAATAGTAGTTCTTCTATTACCATACATCCCTGCTAATTCTGTGCTTGGTTTCAAAGCCTCCCAAGGAATTTACGGGAAGAGCAGGAAGGGAGGAAGCCAAGCGGGTATTTAAGGTCAAAAGGAAAGAGTAGCACGAAAAAGAAGAGAAAGGAAACAGAAACACCGAAGAGCCACCGAGTATTCCCAGAATCGCGTCCCAGCCCCAGCAGGCAGCGCTCAGCCCGGTTCAAAGCCCAGGCTCGGAGCCGCAGCTCCGGGGCAGGACGTCACGGGGAGGTCGCNCAGCCTGGGAACAGCTCGGGAAAATCCAAGTGCGGCAGCTGCGAGCGCTCGGCTGTGCCAGCCGCGCTGTGCCGGCCGCGCTGTGCCGCTCCCGGAGCTGCTGGGCACAGCTGGACTGAGAGCCCGGGCACAGCTGGACTGGGAGCGAGGGCACAGCTGGGCGGGGAGCGAGGGCACAGCTGGGCGGGGAGCGAGGGCACAGCTGGGCTGGGCAGGACCGGCCACAGCTGGACTGAGAGCCCGGGCACAGCTGGGCTGGGCAGGACCGGCCACAGCTGGGCTGGGCAGGACCGGCCACAGCTGGACTGAGAGCCCGGGCACAGCTGGACTGGGCAGGACCGGGACCTTCTCCTTTCTGTCCCGAAACCGCGCGGGGCTGCGCTGGGAGCGGCGGGACCGGCGGGCAGGGACAGCACCGGGACCGGGCCCGAACGGGCAGAACCATCCCGGGACCGGGTCAGAAAGGATAGATCCATCCTGGGACCGGGTCTGAACGGGCAGGGACAGCACCGGGACCGGCTCCAAACGAGCAGCACCGGGGGATCACTCCCGAACGGACAGAACCGGGAGCGGCTCCGAACGGGCAGAACCTTCCCAGATCCGCTCCCCGTTCCCCAGATCGCTCCCCGGATCTCTACCCGGATCTCTCTCCAGGATCTCTCCCCGTTCCCGGATCTCTCTCCAGAATCTCTCCCCGGATCTCTCCCCGTCCCCAGGATCGCTCCCCGGCCGTTCCCCAGCCGCTGCCGAGGCTCGAGGGCTCGGGGGGCACAGGAGGGACCCGCCCGCCGTCCATCCCTTCTGTCCAGGTGAGACACCGCCTCCCATCACCTGTCCCGCAAACGCTCTCGAACATCCTCGGGCATTTTTAANTAACTGCCACTGCAATTTTGCTTTTTAAATTGGCGAATAAGCGGAGCATCCTCGCGTTCTGCAAAGCGCTAACAGCACAAAGGAGCAGGTTTAACTCACTCATAACGACGGAAAGCGGTACAGAAACTGCTGCTCGGGCTCCAGCTGTGCCAGCAGACAGAGCACCCGCAGGCAAGTACTCTTCTCTTCTGCCTTAAAAAATGACATTTTTGTTTCAATTTATGACTGAGAAAATGTAACTATATGAAAATCATAGTTTAAAACATCAGAAAACAGAATTTAAAATGAAATATTTGAATGACAAATGCTAGTATTAAAATATCATATTAAAGGGGGAAAGCTCCCTTGATCCACATTTTATTACTTTTAAAACCTCAGTTTTCAGACAGTGAAATTAATAANCATGACAATGTTTTATTGACCCAGGGCTCTGGTTTTAGCTGGGATAGAGTTAATTTTTTCCCGGTAGCTGGTACAGAAATGTGTTTGGGTTTGGGATGGGAATAATGTTGATTACACCCTGATGGTTTAGCTGTGGATGAGCAGGGCTTGCACCAAGTTAACAAATTACCAGCTTCTCATGCCCTGCCAGTGCAGAGGGGAACGCCAGGCAAGCTGACCCACTTGTTTTTCTCGGGTTTCTCTCTCTCCTGGTTATTTTCCTTCAATATTATTATTATTATTATTATTATTATTATTATTATTATTATTATTATTATTATTATTATTATTATTATTATTATTATTATTATTATTTTCTTAAACTACCCTCACCTGACCTAACATTTTCTCTCACATCCACCACTCCCCAATTCCAATATGATAACTGATGTGAGATAGGAAGGATCTCAGTGGGGGATTTTGAGGCTTCATTTAGGAAATGGAGTTTTTGAGTTAGATCTGAAAATCATTCTATGAGCAAAGAGCTCAAAGCATTGCCCAAGTTTCCATCTGAGCATCAGGGCTTGCACAGATTCTTTACAGACTACAACCTGCTAAGGCTAAAAGCGGGCTCAGAATAAATAATACTTATGTCTAAAAATCAGAAGTAAAAAGAGAATGAAAAATTTAGCTTATCAGGAAGACAAAACTGTTAAATTTCTGATTCGAAAGAGCACGGAGTCTGCTGGACAGGAAGAAGAAATGAAACTGGCTACTGNTGGTTTTTGCAAGACAGAAATGGAATTCTGCCCTTGAGGTGTCCTGACACTGCCCCAAGGAGCCCGAGGCTTTAAGGGAAACACAGAACCTTATCTTT
>OAMK01000028.1:290636-307957 GCA_900205225.1 Saxicola maurus maurus | reverse complement strand
CTGCACACCTGCACTGAGGGAGGGTCACACCTGCACTGAGCCTGCTGCACACCTGCACTGAGGGAGGGTCACACCTGCACTGAGCCTGCTGCACAACTGTAGGGGGCAATGGCAGCTTCCTGCTCTGAGCCAGGCACAAGGAGCCACATCCCAAACAGCCTCTGTGACACCACGTGTGGCAGTTTAACATCACAGCAGCTGGTTCTCCAAACACTGAACTGAACAAACATGCAATCCTGAGCTCCAGTGTCCAGTGCCCGCCCCACCTGGGCAATGCACTGGTGCCTGGGCAGACTTACGAGAAGTTTCGGTGCTGCTCGATGGGGCTATGATCGATGATGGGGCATTGACTCCATGTGCACATTGAGCTTCATCTCGTTATCAAGGATCTGTACAAGCTGCTGCATGGAAGGGAGGTGGCCAGACTCCAGTTTAGACCACACTGGGACATCTAGCACAGAGCACACACGGGAGAAAAGCACTGTTACACTGGGAGCATCAGAACACAGGTAGAGCTGCTGGAAACATGGAATTGAGAAGCTCTAGGAAGCTGTGTGAGTTGGTACTGATCTATGTTGAGGAAAACATCTGAATAACAATGCTTCCAAACCTCTTGCTATGCTGAACCCCAGCCCAACCAGGAGAGCAGAGTGTCTAATGCTTCCATTTAGAAGTGTATTATATTGATGGAGAGGTTGCATTCCTCTCAATCTGAAAAATCAGCANTGCTGCCCACCAGTAGTGATAATCCAGTATTAGTAACACATTCTTTAGGGTTCCAAGGCTAAAGCATGCTGCAGAGCAGACAGGGAAAGCATCTAATTGGAGAGTACACGTCCCTAGCTGATGGTTTCTTATTTAATGCACATCACATACAAAGAAANAATCTAATGCAATTATTCCAAGAAACCAAATATTCCACTGAGTAAGTTTTTACAGAGCCATTCTAGAATATCTGACTTCTGT
Source organism: Saxicola maurus maurus (assembly GCA_900205225.1). Classification (NCBI taxonomy): domain Eukaryota; kingdom Metazoa; phylum Chordata; class Aves; order Passeriformes; family Muscicapidae; genus Saxicola; species Saxicola maurus. Next base: position 306,991 of record OAMK01000028.1, on the reverse strand, counting down.
ATAAGTTGCTTTATAAGACTTCTGTGACTTTCATCATTTATTGTGATAAACAACACCTGAAGATCCAAATGGATGGTGATTTCCACATATCACACTTGGGACATGAATTTCCTGACACCATCCCTCATTCTCCCCATCCTACCNCTCTCACATGTGTGTATGTGACACTCCCCAGACAAAGTCTCAGCTCACCATTCAAAGTGATCTCAAAAGCCCCAGTGGACATACACTGGTTCTCAATCATGTTGCTCAGGAAGAAGACCATCATGCAGGCGTACACCTGGAAGAGAACAAAGATCCACAGAAACCTCAGCCATGCCAGCACACCTGCTGTTGCTCATGGGTGCCTCTGAACTCCCTCTGAGACTGCTCAAGGAATGTTCCCATCTACAGACACCTCCCCTTCCTCTTTTCACATAGACTGCACCTTGCCTTCCCCAAAAAAGCACCAAGCCAGCCCCAAACCCACCCAGCTGCAGCCCTCTGCCATCCCTGGACTCAGCAGAGGGGGCTGGCAGTGTGACATGGGAACACAGCCTGTCACTGGCACTGCCATCTCCAGATCACAGAGCCAAGGGCCCAGCCACAAACTGCAGAGCAAGGCAAGTCACACATGCTCAGGAACCACTGACCCTCCTGCACACCTCCAAGCTCTTCATGGGGAATTTTCTCTGCGTGTGGCTAAGGAGGAGAGGATTGCATCTTCTGCAGTGCAGCTCCTCCCTCACCACCAGCACCTCTCTAATTTCCTCTTCCTGTTCACAGGCACACTCACACAGGTCACTGCAACACTGCAGGACCTGGCACAGGGACAGCAGCCAGCCCAGCCAGGCACAGAGTTGGCCCATTTCATTCAACTGGAAATATTACAAAATGCAANTTGGCCAGTGAAAGATCCAGGGCACTGGGCAGCTCGGCATGAAGGTCTGCAAATTACTTTAGTGGAATAAATCTGGAATGAGGTTACTCTAAATCAGAGTACAACACCCTGAATCTGCTGGCATCACCAGTACTGACTCATGGGGATATTCTCCCACAATGTCATGCCAGTCTGCTCTCCAAAAACACCCACAACATTTCAACTTCATTTTTCTAACGCCCTTCTAATTGCTGCCTAATCTATCAGGAGTCTGATGGAAGCATCAACTGAAAAACAGTTAAGGGACAACAGAGAAGGGGAGCTGTAATTTTAACATCAACAATACTGGCTGGAAATGCTGCTCTTGAACCCTACAAAATAAACTACTCTTTAATCATCTTTGTCAGCAAGTTAACCTCAGCTGCCCTCCTGCAGTAGCAGCAGTTTGGAAGGAGATCACAGAGGCACACCTGGGTTTGTCAAAAGCATAAAGCACAACTGGTAAGAATTATTCTACTGTAAGGCTGTTGCATATGAAAGGTAAATCAGTCAGAACTGAGGGACTCACAGAGCACCCTCATGAAGTAATGCTGGAGCTGCTTTTTCAGACTAAAAGAACTATGTCCTTTACCTTGTTTTCCTGGCCCCACTGCCAGATGCTTGGAGCTTGCATGCCAAAGAAAGCAAACGGGTCCTTGCCCACGATGATTAAGCCAATTAATACTAGTTTGAAGACAGACAGGAAGGATGCTATGTGCCTGTTGGAGACAACACACACCAGTGACTGAAAGGTTCAGCTCCTACTTCACCATACACAACTGTAATTCACCTCACCAGGAGAATTTTCATAGTGTACAATCAAATGTTTCAGAGGAAGTACAAAACTCTCCAAGAAGGTTTATCTCACTGCAAAAAAACTCCAAACCAAATTGAACCAACCAAACAATAAAGCAACACACATTAACAACACCCCCAGGAAGGCCCTGTTTTGCACAGCAGCCCAGATGCAGAGCTGCCCACAGCCAGCCCACAGCGAGGCCCTGTGCCCTGCAGCCTCCCACCAGCACTACCCTGCCAGAAACCAGGCCAAGCACTGCTGCAGGAGCCACCCAGTAACTATGGCATCACCCTGCAGCGTGGGCACACTGCTTTAAGGAACAGGAATAACACCATTTCGGCTTTTTCTGAATTGCTTTGGGCTTTTCCCCCACAGCTGCAGCAAAAGTCACTCTGGCAGCTTACCCCCCACAAGGTGAGCTCTGATTCAGATGTTAAAATTGAGCTTTCATCTGTGTCCTTAACCCACTACAGGGATTTGGCACTAAGTGCATAAGTCTGAGCAATAAATTTAATTTATGTCCAGCTACAGCATGAAGAAGAGCTAGGGAAATTCACTATTNAAAAAAAACAGTTATATAATTTATTTTAAGTTAGATATGACATGCCTCATCATACAGATAACCAGACACTTGCATGGAAAACTAAGGCAGCTACCTGGAAGGCAGAAAACCACCACACTTGTATGTAATCACAACAGAAAGTGCCCTTAAGTTTCCATTATCAGCATTATGTCAGTGCAAACACGTGTGTTTACCCTGGAAAGCAGCCAGAGCACAGCAGAGGGGCAGGCTCACCTATAGATGGGCTGAGGAAGGTAGTTCTCCCCTTCGATTCGGATGTCTGGGTACCGCTGGCTGATGACCCGCATGTACTCCTCAAACACCCGCCTGTAGCCTCAGGAGACACTGAACACAGACAGCACTGTCACCCAGCAGCACAGCCCCTGCTGGGCACCACCCACCTCTGCAGGACCCTCCAGGAAAACACAGCCACACTGTTTTATGGCACAGAGAAAACCGACCCGCAGTGAAATCACACATGGCAAACCCCAACAGGTAAGGGATGGTTTGCTCCACATCCCAGCACAGACACAGAGCTCTGGAAACACCCACTGGGTATCAAATGACTCGCTTTCCCTGGAAAAATCCGTTAAGTAAGGATTAATTCACGAAGTCGATATAAGCAATCCAAAAAAAAAAAAAAAAAAACTTCACACAGAGCCGTCTGAATCCCTCTCTGGGACTGTCTGGGATCCCAGACAGCAATGTCGCTCCCAGCCACCCCTACGTCAGCAGGAAACGGAACTGCAGGAGTTAAACATTCCCGAGCTGTCCCCCGCCTCGCCTTTCAGCAGCCGTCTCTATCAAATGCGGTAAAGAGCCAATGGCCCCAAACCCCCGAGCATTCTGCGGTGCCTCACGGAGCCGCAGGGCCCGGCCCTGGTTCCCTCCCGAGGCTCCTGCCCGCACTCAGGCTCAGCCCTCTGGCAGCTGCTGACAGCACCGCAACAGCCCGGAATGGTGCAACGCTGCGAGAGCAGCGACCGCAACACGGGCACTGCACCAAAGCACACACAGAATTACAGCCGAGACATCGGTCCCTCCCAAACGTTAGNCCCGCGCCAGCATAAGGCCATACACGGCATTAAAGGGCCCGAAAGCGCGGATTTCTGGCGGGTGGCCGTAGCGTGGGCCCCACTGAAGGAGCCGCCGCCCGCGGCCCGGTGCCACCGCCCACGCTCCAACAGGGCCCGGGCCCCGACAGCCGGCCCGGGGCGGGGCGGCCCCNGCCCCTGCACGGACCACACCAGCGAGCGAGGCGGCCGCAGCGCCGACGGAAAGGAAGGGAAGAAAAACGAACGAGGGAGGGAGGGAGAGGCGACGGCCCGGCGGACGCCGCCATCTTGGCCGCCGCCATCTTGGCGGGCGCCCCTCACCAGATCTGGAACTTGAGCAGCGGCCCGGTGGCGTAGGCCATGCGCAGCTTCTTGGCCGGCAGCCCGCCCTGCTCCGCCGCCGCGGCGCCGCCGCCGCCCGGAGCCGCCGCCAGCGCCGCCAGCAGCAGCAGCGGCAGCAGCCGCAGCAGCCCCGCCGCTCGCATCTCGCCGCCGCTGAGGCACCGCGCGCGCGCCGCTCGCCAAGGTCGGGCGGGGGGCGGGGCCTGGGGATGGGGCGGGGCCTGACGGAGCCCGGCGGGATGGGCGGGGCCTGGGGATGGGGCGGGGCCTGACGGAGCCCGGCGGGATGGGCGGGGCCTGGGGATGGGGCGGGGCCTGACGGAGCCCGGCGGGATGGGCGGGGCCTGGGGATGGGGCGGGGCCTGACGGCGCCCGGCGGGATGGGCGGGGCCTGGGATGGGGCGGGGCCTGACGGCTGTCTCTTATACACATCTAGATGTGTATAAGAGACAGGGTCTGGGGCGGGGTCTGGGGCGGGGTCTGGGGCGGGGCCTGCCCCCGCGCTCCCTGGCGGTCACACACGGCTCGCACAGCTCGCTGATATTAAATGCTCTTTATGGTTATCTACATCCCTTATTGCATAAAGACCGCGTCTCTTCTTAAATAGAATAAAGCTATCCAATGTCTCTGTCGCCCTCCCTTCCCCCAGAGCAGGAGAACCGGCAGTACGTGCTCAGGCAGGAGCGCTCCCCGTTGGAGCGGCGGCAGAAGAGGCTGATGGATACTCGTCGCTGGCTTACAGCTTCGTGGGCACAAATCCTTAGGAAAACTCTCTTTTAAAGGCAAATGAGCAGCAAATCTGTGGACTTTTGCACCCTTGGTCATTTGCTGAAATGTTTAACAAACTACATTTTGCATGAACTTGTGTTAGCACCACACTGGAGCTCGAGGAAGATTTAAACACCCAGTTCTAGGTCTTCCAGTTCCTTAAGGAGAGCAGCTTCTTTCTGAATCTTCTCCACCTAGAGCAGAAAAGCATAAAATGTCACAGATGTAGACTATAAAATGAACCTGGAATAAACTGTACAGATCTCAACCATACCTGATTCTTCTCCAGCTGTTTGCCAGCAGCTGCCTGTTCCTTCAACTGCTCAATTGCCTTTAGTTTCTGAAAAAAAGAAATACAAAAAGCCACTCTAACACAGAAATACTGGTGACACAAGAATAGAAAAAAAACTCCTAGAAGTTGCTGCACTTGCAATCACCTGATACATCTGGTCTCTGTGGAAGGCACAATCCCTTAAGCATCTCCACATGCTCTGCCCAGAATTTCCCACCCATAACAGACATTTTTTTCAAGAACAGAACCTAGAGGACAGCAGTACTTCTTCATCTGAAACAAACACCAGGCATTGTCTCCCTGAAGGGAGATCCAAACTTGGAAATTACTCCATCACCATCCCTCTTCATCACACATTTTCCTAAGAAGTCTGGAATGTTAATCCAGAGACTGTGAGCAGCAGGAGGCAGCCAAGAGAAATGGGAAAGATTCTCCAGCCACAACTTAAAAATTTCTGTTCTGTAATTGTTTAATGCAAGAATTCTCCAGACTGGCAGTAAACTCTGCACTCACAAGGGCACTGTTCCCCTGTCAGATGCAGGTCCCAACAAGCACAGAATGCACAGAGCTCCTGTCTGAGCCCCAGCACCTGCCAGTGCTGACCCTCAGCTGGCTGAACTCCACAGCAGTCCTGCCTGGAGCCAAGGGTTACCTTTGGAAACTCCTCCTGTGGTGGGACCTCCAGGAACCTGGCCCACGATGGCCCCCAGGGTGGGGGGCAAAGGGAGCTGCTACAAACTGGTGTGTGCACCCTCCTGAGCCCAGCTCCCCTTGCACTGGCTCTGACACACCAGCCCTTGGAGGAATACTGTCTGATGCACAAATAATCCCTTCACACCTTTTTCAAATTCTTTATCTTCTTGTCCAGTTCAGGATCTCCCGTGGTCGTGGCAGGCACAGTGTTCTGCTGGGCACTCTGTGGGGGCTTGACCTGGGCAGGGCCTTGCTGTGCATCAGCTTTGGCTTCCTGTGGACACAGAAACACAATCTAGAAAATACCTTCGNTTACAAAGAAATGAAAAATCTTTAATCACTTTCAGAGGATCCATTAAATATTCCTGCTTTCCCCAGTTTGCTGGTGTATTCCAAAATCTGAGCATGACTTTCTCTGAAGTATTGTATTATTTACTGATCTACTTTCTGAAACAGCTCACATGCTGTTTCTTGTTTAATTTCTACTTACTTAAAATCCCAACCACACACAGCACAGGGAAACACCAGTTTAAAGGTGATATGACAAACATATACACAAATATTTTACAAAGCAGACTGGGTCATTGTCATTGAAGCAAAAGAAAGGGCTCAAAACCAGTGCTAGATATATTTTTAAATAGCATTTAAAGAAATTGTTGCTTCAGAGGTTTTTAGAAATTGGAAAGCTAAAACCAAAAGCTGATTTTTGTCCACCTAGTNAAAGAATAGTAAGTCTAGAAATGACAGACAGGCTGCCTCTGGTCTGGCCTAAAAACACACCTCAGCCTCGACCTGCTGGGAGCACCCAGCCTGTTCTCACCTGCTATCTAAAACCAACACACAGAATGCCACAAGTCAGAATCACTCTGTCTCCACACTGACTTTAGCTAACATTTGCAGTGACTCAGCAGAGCTGTTCCTTTTGAATCCCCCTTTTGTAGCTGCTTTACTCTGGTTAAACTCTGCTGCCCATGCCACACACCTGGGGGGCTCCCAGTGCACCAGGCACTGCTCTGAGACTGACCCCTGNCCTCTGGGGAAACTAATTAACATCAGCCTTCTAAGAATGACCTTTGCAGTACCTGTTTAGCAGCTTTCTTTGCTTCATGCTTCCTCTGATTTTTGAGAGCTGTTTTAGACACTGGCTTATCACCACCTCCCAGCTGGGGTTTCATGTTCTGGGGTGGCTCATCCTCATGCTGCAAAAGACATATACAAAATNGTTAAACCCCCTATTCCATGTTGGCACAGAAACCCCAAAATCTACCTAAGGCAACATCATATGCAAAGATGAACCAGAAAGAAAAATGAAAGAAAGGAAGGGTGAAAAGGGTTTCAAACTCATCCACTCAAGTTTGCATGGGACTACCATGTGTGCCCTAAAGATTTCATAGATTTCCCATGAAAACCCAAATTCATTGTGTTTTCTATCTCAGGAAAAAATAAAATCCAAGAGGTATAATCTAGCACAAAATAACTGAAGCCTGGCATTTTGCTGTTGTTGACAGCTTTGTAAAACTCCTGATGACCAGAGAGGAAGGCTGAGTGCTGGGAGGGGAGATGGGGGCTCTTGGGGGGCAGTGGGGGCTGTTTGGTGTTGAAGGTAACTCTGAACTGCAGCACTGTATTGCTTTAGTGCATGTGATGAGATTTTTTGCCCATACAAGCAAGCAGAATTATTTTACTGACTGTATCTTTTCCCTACTCCCTGTGCTCATGGATGGTTTGTGAGAGGAGCCCTCAGCATGGCTCACAGACTGCTGCAGTGCTCCTGCAAAAGCACCAGGCTCAAAATCAACACTCTCCAGGACTCAAACATGAAGGGTGCAGCTGTCACACAGAATTAGCTGCTACTCAGCCTACTTTGAGAACCTGCAGAAAAAAACTAATTATACAAGCAGGTCACTGTACTGAAATGTGTTTAAGCTGCAGCTGACTTACTAATGATCCAATCCCTAGTAAGTACATTTACCTTAAAAAACCCCCAAAAACCAGCAAGAAAGAGTGGCTGTTGGGAGGCCAGGCAAGCCCCAGGCTGGCTGGGCTCAGAACTGGCAAGTCAGGCCACCCAGATCAGAGNCTTCTGTCCTAACCAGAGCACTCAATTTCACCATGAGCTATACTTGAAGTTCAGTGTTTCCACAAANAGTATTACAAGAGTCTGCAGATGCTTTGTGAAAGGACAGTATTTGTGCCAAAGACACGAGACCTTTCTAGCACACATTCTGGCAAACTGTGAGCAAAGTGCCAGAGAAGGTCACCAAAGCCCCTCCAAACCCACAGGTGCTGTTAACCTGATTACTGTGCCCATGTTCCTCCCCAAAAGCACACACAGACACACACACACACAGAGGCCAGCTCCAGGGAGAGTAAGAGCAGGGCACAGGAGACTGGGCAAAGGACACAGGGCACTGGACACAGGGGGCACAGGGGCACTGGGGCACAGGGCCACAGGAGCACAGGGGGCACAGGGGGCACAGGGACACAGGAGCACAGGGGGCACTGGGGCACAGGGCACAGGGACACTGGACACAAGGACACAGGGACACTGGGCACAGTGACACAGAGACACTGGACACAAGGACACAGGGCACAGGGGACACAAGGACACAGGGACACTGGGCACAGTGATACAGGGACACTGGACACAGGGACACTGGGCACTGGGACACTGGGCACAGTGACACAGGGGCACTGGACACAAGGACACAGGGACACTGGGCACAGGGACACAGGGGTACTGTGGCACAGTGACACAGGGGGCACAGGGGCACAGGGACACTGGGACACTGGGCACAGGGGACACAGGGGGCACAGGGGCACAGGGGACACAGGGGACACAGGACACGGGGGACACAGGGGACACAGGGGACACTGGGCACTGTGGCACAGGGGACACAGGGGACACAGGGGACACTGACCAGCTTGGCGCTGGGGCCGGGCCTGTTCCGCAGCGCCGGCGGCCGGTACGCCTGGGGCGCCTCTCCGGGCAGCGCCTGGCCCCGCACGGCCCGCTCGGGGAACACGCCGTCCGGGAAGGGCTGCCAGCACACCTGCCACAGCTCCTGCTCGCAGGGCACCTGGTGGGCGTGCAGCACGCGGCCCGAGCAGTGCCACACCTTGTAGCCGTTGGCCACGCGCAGGCGCGGCGCGCACGTGGCCGTCACCAGGTGCTCCCCGTCGGGACACCAGGCCAGGTAGGTGGAGTCGGGGGCCGCGGGCTTGGAGAGCAGGCGGTAGCTGCGCACGTCCCACACCTCCATCTGCCCCCGCAGGTTCCCGAAGCCGGCCAGCACCAGCACGTGCCCCTGCGGGCTGTAGTGCGCGGCGTTGCGCGGCCCCGTGCCGAAGTCAAAGACGGGCTCACACTTCAGGTTGAAGACCGTGGCTTTGGCAGGCATGAAACCGTACACTGCACAGAACTCCACCGAGCTGGGGCTCCAGGCAACGTCGTAAATGGGGCCACTCTTTGCTAAAGGAAAAGCAAAAACATGCAGCTGCTGGGAGATGGAGTTTCTTCAGAGCAAGCCAAAATAAAATCCAAAGTGATTCTTCATGCTCTGCTAAAANGCTGTGTTCTAATTATTGACAGTGAAAACTAATTCTCTAACAACAGAGGGAAAAACAACCTTCTATCATCTGGTAACTGTAGCTACAGTTTGCAACAATAACCCCAGTCATTCCAAATTACCTCTGTAGGGCCAGCACCAACACCTTAACAGTAAGCATAGCTTGACATGTAAAAAAAAATCCTTTTTTTATTTTCCTCAAGCATGACCACCTCAGGACCTTCTCAAATTGTTCCACTGGAAACCTGTGAAAACAGGAGTTTTATACCAGATGGATAATAGTTTCTTTTCTTTTAATCTCAGAAATATTATGTAGTTCAGTTTTGTAGAGGTAAGAAATAGTGACCTGAGTTATCTTTGGACCATGCCCATGCACAATGTTTTATAAGTCAGATTTTAANGTAAGCAAGCACACAAAAATGGCTTTACAGATAATGATCAAAACTTAGTACTGTTAGAAGCTACTCTGGGGGTTGGAACATTAGGAAATACTGAAGAACGATGAGTTAGTGATGAAAACTCAGGTAAAATATCCAGAGGTAAATACAAACCACAGGCCATTATAACTTTTCATCATCTGGGTATATTTACCCATAGTTCAGATAAATGCAAAGTGCATGACTGAATCCTTAAATCCAGAGTTGACCCAAAATGTTCAAACTGAATTAAATGGTTCATGCCTCTTGTCACCCTGAAGTCTCATTATCTTTAGAAAGGAGGATGTCTAATCACACTGTGTGTTCCCCTTCAAAACCTGTTCAGTGGCATTAACCCAGTGTAGTCAGATGCAGAGGTGACAGAAAATGACATTTGGTGGCAGCAGTGGCTGGGGAGGTGAGGCAGCTCCAGGCAGCCCTCAGAGCTCTGGCAGAGCCTGCAGCAGCACCACATCTTAGTCGAAAATGAAAAGCCTTCTGCAAAGGCCAGTGTGGAAAAAAGCTTCAAAACTGCACTTCAAAAAGGATCCAACTCCACAGGGAATGAGGCACCTCTNACTCCAAGTGCCCACCACCTGCTTCTATCACTTTGGGCTTCTCCTTGAAAAGGAATAGCTAAATTAAATTAAAAGTAACAGTAAACTCCCTGCTAAATACAGATGCAGTAGAAACAATGTTTTAGTAAGTATGTAGTTAAAAAAGTAGAGTTCTCAAGCTGGGAAACTGCTCCCAAAGAGATTTTATACAGTGACTCATAACCCCAATTCTCCTTCCCCAGTGGAGTTACCACCAAGGGGAAATGGGGCACAGCACTCATCCAGAAGTTTTGCAGCAGAAGGCAAACTGGAAATGCTGCCAGTCAGCACAGCTATGGAAATNACACTCACAGTACCTCCAGCAAGGAGAGTCACCTCACCCATTCCCAGTGCTCCCAAGCATTCCCCACAAACTGGCCTCCTCATTCCTGAACAGGCCAGATGTTTGTACACAATAGCAAGGCCTTGAGACAATGAAAAAAGACATGGGAAGTTAAGATATGGACTTCCAGTTCAAGCTGGACACTGGAATTAAGTACATTCATCTGCTGCTTCTCACTATGTCACTTTTATGTCTTAAAAGACTTACAATTTTACAATACAAAATAAAGGACTTCTGTTTTCCAACAGACTTCAAAAAATTGCTCTCATTCTGCCCTGGCTCATTGAGTAACAGTATCTTGCATGTATAAAAGTGCAGGTAGCATTATTCTGTTTTGATACACATTCCTGCCCATTAGGGGTTCTCAGACACCAGCCTGGCTCCATTGCCCAGGTATTTCCTCAGCACACAAGGAGTTCCCTCCCAGTGCACTTGAACACCTTCCCAAGCAAAGCAGCAGTATGTTTTAACTGGAAGTGTTTGTTCTCTGCCACTGGCATTAAGATGATAAATCTACCAAAGGCAGGAAAATTCAGCTACTGAAAAAAAAAAGAAAACAAGAAACCAAGGCAAGCAAAGGCAAGCTGTGGCTGCAGAGTTACAGTTTCAGAGGGTNTGGCCCTGGCCCTGGCGGGTACTCACGCAGCTGCACCACGGCGCTCTCCCCGCTGGCTGCCACGTAGTGCAGCGTCTGCTCGCCGTAGTACGAGGCTCCGCTCTTGTCCACCTCGGTGCTGGCAACCACCAGCACTGCTGTGGCTGAGAACAGACACTCAGTCAGCACAGCCCTGGGAGCCACAGCAGCCACTGCACACACCCCACACACAGCCACACAGCTGCACCACGAGCTCCTGCTGCCTGCTGGTGATAACAATACCAGTGCTGGTATCAACCCTCCTGAACTGAGCTTTTCCTAAATGCCAACACAAAAGGACTGAAAACCTTCCTTTCTCAGATGGAAGATGTCAGATCAGTCTATTCATTCACTACTAGATCACAAGCAAGTGAACACTGCTGCGTCCTTAGCAGCTATTAAAAAATATTAAACTACNGCAGAAACCAAACATCCTGATCAACCCTTGAATAAAATGTTTCTTCAACTTCTGTATGCACATCTGTTATCCAAAGCTGTGTCCCAGTGGGGGGTGCAGAGCAGGGCACTGTCTCATCAGGGCAAGGCCACACCTGCCCCTTCCCCCAGACACAAGCACCCCAAAATGCCTTGAGCTATCAATCTTTCCTGTCTCTCTCAGTCCCCATGCATGGTTTCTATGTGTGTCTAACACCTTCCCTGCATTCCAAACCATGTGGGTTGAAATAAAATGATTTGTACNAAATCGTTCTGAAACAGCTCTTTGCTAACAAAGAGCAGAGCATAGAGGTCTGTCAACTCATCCCTGGTATGATATGCCTGCATACAGATAATTCTAAGACTGAGATTATATCATGGCATGAACTGTTCTTATGTTTACAATCCAACTATATTATCTACACTGAATGCAAAGTTATATATAAATTTAACTGCTGAATTTACCAGCATGTACAGAATATTTTCAGCTACAACATACACAATGATGAAAGTCACAGGAAGCGCTGAGCACTCCAGGGTGTGCAGAAATGCACCTCAGCAAGGCACTAATGGGTGCCCTCAGCATTTATCAGCACATGCAAATCACACACAAACCCCACAGAGTAAACCAATCTGTCAATCCAAAATGAGCACAATGCAGAAGTCTCAGTACCTTTTTTGTTCCACAGCATTGTCACCTTGTCAGCCTTGAAGAAGCTTTTGTTGGCGAGTGCTGACTGCGGGCCCCCGAAGTTGGGGTACTGGTAGAGCCTGACAAAGGATGGAGCACCTTTGCTGCCTGGGACATAAACAGCAACCTGAAACAAAGATTGCACTGCAGGTTAAGCCCTGCTAGCACAGGGCATAGCTACTACCAGTACATTGCACTGAAGCCACAGTGGGTTTCTGTTTTAAGAAAAGCAAGATAAAGATTGGAAGCTGGATCAGAAGTACCTTGGTTGGCTGTGCTCCTGGGGACAGCACGAAATCACTGACCTTCTGCAAATGCAGCTTATTTGCAATGGTATCTGCCAAGAAAAGGGCCACAGATGTGTGATGTTAATGACAAACCACATGACATGGATGTCCTAACCACACCCTTCTATGGGGCTGTATTCTGGATAACACAGACCAGTAAAGACAATCACAAAGAATCTCTTTTTCTAGGCAAACAACCATTATTTTCCCATTTCACATCCTTTTACCTACTAAACCAACTTGAATCAGGCCTATGTCTGAAACCCAGCACTTGGTATTTGGAAGCTCAGGAAGCAAAGGAAGCCTCAGAACCTGAGGTAACACAGCTTGTGTTTGAAGCAGATACTCCTCCCCTGACCTGTGCTGGACTCAGTCACATTCAGGTGCCAGCACACAGAGCCAGGGGCTCTCCCCTCCCAGCTCCAAGGGATAACTCTTCCCACCAGGCCTGCTCTGGGCTCAGCACTGCCCCTTCCACAGCACCTGATGGGAACAGCATCACCCCCAGCTCCCTGCAGCCAGGAATGTGCAGGGCCAGCACTCCTGCCCAGGCTGACATTCCAGGCTTCCCACAGCTTGGCCAACACCAGCAGGGCTAATTCTCAGGAAACTCAATCTCTCAGAGCCATAACTTTAATATCAACTTTNTATTTAAAACAAAGAATGCAAAACTAAAACCACACACTGCTGTTCTTCCCTCAGTTTTCTGTAATTCCTTTACATTTTTGTTATAATTAATTTTTATCTTTCTGCTTTTTTCTTCCCTTATCAAGATCTATTTACTCCAGATATTCTACCACCAACAGTAAACCTCCTTGGTAAAAATCTTCAGGCTTCACTATTTCATTTTTGCCATCTATTTTTTTAATGAGCCATTTTTAACAGTCTATTGACAGAATATGCACAACCCAAGGAAGTAATCACAGATCACATTTTCTAACAACAATTTCTTGGATCTCATTAAGGAGAAACAATATAGAATCAGGTCTCCTTAACTGAGAATCAGATGCATTTCATATAATGTCTGTCATTGAAAAAATAATTAAGAAAGTGAAGACACACTTCATTNAAGTGTTCAGAATCATAAAAGCATAATGATTCTGAATTCCAAACTGAAATAAAATGTAAGCAGCATTTAAAATAAAAGGCAAGCAAAGGCAGAACCAAAGAAAAGCCTGAAAAGAAAAACCTCCCCTCAAAAGAAGCAGCATGTACAGAAGGAGTGAAATGCAGAGAAATACTCTCATACTGAAGTTGTTGTTTTCAAAGAAGTGCACTTCATTGTTCACATTCCTGGCACAAATGCTTTCATCATCTGCCCAGCAAGGACACCTGCACATGGAAGGAAAGGTCAGAAACACAAAATGATGCTCATCATCAGCACTCCAGGATTGTTTCCCCCCTCTATAGTGAGCCCAATAAGTTCAAAGATAATACATTTAATGTGGATAAATGACACCTGCATAGCAAAAAATATAAAAGTGGATTTAATTATTGTCTGCCCAGCTTTCCCCTGTGGGGCAAAGTGAGAGTGAATTTACAACCAACTACACACAGACACAAGCACAGACTGTGGCTTTCAGTTAGCAGCAGGCACTGCTCTCAAACAGCTCCATTTACCTGGGTCAGATTCTTAAAACCACATTTCTTTGTAAACAATTAGCATCTGGAAGGCTTATTTACCAGTTCTGCATCTTTTTCTGTATAAAAGACCTTAGGCATTTTCCAGTTCTCAGATCATGGAGCTGCAGGTTGGGCACCCCTGCTGTGCCATCCTTAGCAGCTGCAAAAAAAAATAAATTAAAAATAGCAGTCTTTGAGGCTTAAATCTGCTTTACCCCACATCCCACCTCACAGTTCTGCTAGTGCCCAAACACACATGAACTCTTTGCAAACAGACAATTTCTGCCCAAGGAGCAGACCCATNAATGCTGAGTGCTGTACCCATTAACCTCAGGCTTTTGCAGAAAATTCACATCTGNAGGCACAGGGCTTCTGCTCCCCACTGCCAGGCTGCAGCCACCAACACNTGCACAGCTTCCTAATCCAAACCAAAAACCATCCTCACATGCTCTGCATGTTCTGCACTCCAGTGTTTTGCTCTCCCAGGATTTTGTCCATTCCACCAAAGCCACAGCTCTCTCTGCAGAGAGTTTAAAACCACACACTGACTGCCAGAGTAACCTTGAGCCCTGGCAGAGCTGTGTGGCCAACACCAGCTGCTCTCAGACAGTGGCCTCCCTCCCTCCTCCACTGTGCTCCTGGCTGCCCACAGAACTCCCTGCACCCTCTCTGCACTGCTCACTCAGCCCATAAATGTGCTACAGAGCCAGCCAGCTCCCANCCCAGGCAGGGGTTAAGGCATGCACAGGCCCTGTGCTTCCCCAGCCCTACAATACTCACTTGTATAGGCCTGCCACGTTGCCAGAACATTATTCTTTGGTGAGAATTCAAGGCAAACTGTCTTTGGGAGATCAAAGGAATGCAGTAACTCAGCTCTGGTGATGTTAAAAACATTGACTCTGGAACCAGAAGATGGTACTTCAATAAAACATGCTTACAATAGCCAATAATAACTGAGAATTGTTCAAGTATTTAGCTGAAGCACTTCCCCCCTCCCTTATTTTTAGTAAATTTTTCCAAGAGCACATTTTTTTAAAACCAGACACCCAAGCATGACAGAAACCAAGAGAAGTGACCACTGGTCAAAACATCACACATATTTTTGACTGCAACACATAAAGATGGAGCATGAACTCTCTAAGACACCTGATCCATAANAAGGAACCTTGTAACATTCACAAGGTGTACGGAGCCATCACTTTCTGTGAACTCTAATAACAGATTAACCCCAGAGACCAGGTACTGGGAGCCATGAACCAAAAACCAGCCAAACAAGGAATGCATGTCCAGACTGCACAGGAATAGGTGCATTACAAACAGGAGAAGAACAGCAAATACTTCAGCTGATAGTCAAGAAACAAAGCNCCTAATGCAACAATAAACTCCATTCAAAGTGCACATGCAAACACTTGCATTAACAGCAACTGCCTTTACACAGACAAGAGTAAATGAGGCATAATTGACTCCACTTATTGCATGCAAGCTAAAAATTAAGATAATAAAATGCACCCACTTTTGTCCATTGCACCAGGCAAANAGGGAGCCATCCTTGCTAAAAGCAACAGCTTTGCAATTTTTTCCAGAATCCCTAAAGAAATAAGAAATGCACATGAGTATCCAATAGTGCCATGGTTAAAGGTTTTTAACAAAAACGAGCACAACAACTTTCCTGCTGTGCTCCTGAGGAGCTCTGTGTCAGGGCAGCCCCTTGCTCAGGGACTGGCACCTGNCAAAGCCCTCCAAACCATCAGCTTCCTGAACTCACTTATATTCACACATTTTCCAGTTCAGAGTCTACCTCTGCTTTTNAGAAAGCAGTTTCTCCCGTGCAGGCAGCAGTACCTTTGGAAGGCTGTGCTCTCGGTGAAGCTGGGGGGCCCATTCACCATGTACAGCCCTTCGGAGCCTCTCACTGCAGGAGGAAACAAACAGCTCGTCTCAAACTGCCCGAAGCAGGTGTTCTCCTAGCTCTGAGCCCTGAGACACGGACACTCTTTCCCATAATAGTCATAAGGAAACGGCAATGCACAGCCGAGCCACGCCCGGAGCCCCAGCCCGCCCCTGCTCGGACAGGATCCACCCGCAGCCTCGGCACAGCCCAGCCTCAGGAAAACACCCAAACGCAGTTCCAAAGGTTCATGTACACCCCGAGAGACCAAGGGNAGCTTTCAGCACACCCTAAAACTGACCCACGAACTACGCAGCCCGGACTGAAAGGCGTTCTGCAGCTCCTCTGGCACCAGCGAGATCCAGACTTACAACAGGGGATGGCGAGCAGCCCAAAATGCACCCTGAGCACCTCCCAAAATGCACCCTGAGCACCTCCCAAAATGCACCTGAACCCCTCCCAAA
>OAMK01000028.1:261130-284195 GCA_900205225.1 Saxicola maurus maurus | reverse complement strand
GGTCCCTGCTCCAGGTGGGGAAGGGTCCCTGCTCCAGGTGGGGAAGGGTCCCTGCTCCAGGTGGGGAAAGGTCCCTGTTCCAGGTGGGGAAGGGTCCCTGCTCCAGATGGGGAAGGGTCCCTGTTCCAGGTGGGGAAAGGTCCCTGTTCCAGGTGGGGAAAGGTCCCTGTTCCAGGTGGGGAAGGGTCACTGCTCCAGGTGGGGAAAGGTCCCTGCTCCAGGTGGGGAAGGGTCCCTGTTCCAGGTGGGGAAGGGTCCCTGCTCCAGGTGGGGAAAGGTCCCTGCTCCAGGTGGGGAAGGGTCCCTGTTCCAGGTGGGGAAGGGTCCCTGTTCCAGGTGGGGAAGGGTCACTGCTCCAGGTGGGGAAAGGTCCCTGCTCCAGATGGGGAAGGGTCCCTGTTCCAGGTGGGGAAAGGTCCCTGTTCCAGGTGGGAAAGGGTCCCTGTTCCAGGTGGGGAAAGGTCCCTGCTCCAGGTGGGGAAAGGTCCCTGTTCCAGGTGGGGAAGGGTCCCTGTTCCAGGTGGGGAAAGGTCCCTGCTCCAGATGGGGAAGGGTCCCTGTTCTAGCTGGGGAAGGGTCCCTGTTCCAGGTGGGGAAGGGTCCCTGTTCCAGGCACGGAGGGCTCCGTGCAGCACCCAGGTGTGAAGGATGTGCCTGTCACTGTCTCACACCTCACACCCAGAGCAGCAGAGCTGCCCAGGCCTGTCCTCATGGGCTCAGTGCCCCTCTGCTCCCAGCACAAGAACAGTGACCAGCCCAATCAGCTCCAGATGTCTCTGTTTGACTCCAAAGTGAACTGACAGTACAGTGTACCCTCCAGAGCAGTTTTAATCAGATACTCACCGAGGGACTCTTGTTCCCAGAAGTCCCCAGTTTGTCCCTTTTTTCTTACTTCACCAGCACCACCCTCCTGTACAGCTGGAGCGAACCACTGATGCCACNGGAGAGGAAACACACACAGCTACTGGAGTATTTTGCTTTGTAAGCCGTGTGCACTGAGCTGTCCCAGCAGTGCTCACAGCACAGGGGTGCAGCAGGCACAACACACCAATCCACACCTAATGGCAAGAGCATTGTGGTGTTACTTCAGTGAGTTTTTAATAACCACACAACACATGGTTTGTTTGAACTGTGCTGAACTGATGCTTACCAGGAGGAGATGCTTCTCAGTTTTTGGGACATGGACACTTCTTTGAGATCTGAAGACACCAAAACTTCACTTTCCCGTGTTTCTTGTGTTTGACCTTAGACATAAACCTGAGCAGAATTAGAGCTGCTCAGGGCTCAGGTACTGAAGCAGACATTCACAGCAGCCCAGATGTTTATTTAGAGCAATCAGTGCAAACCCAAACCCCTAGGGCAGCCACTGGCAGCAGCACAAGCTGCTTCTCCTAAAAGAGAAGAAACAGGCTGTTGCATGAGAAGTGGTAACCCTGGCACTGGTCTGTTCCTGCCTCACTGACACTGCATTTCTCCATTTGGTTCAGAAAAGAGCTACTGAGTTTAATCATACTGCAACAACATCTACAGCCAAAAAATTCAACAAAACTGGTTTAATTTCAGAAAATGTGTTAAAATATATATATATATTTGTACATCAATTTGACACACTGCATTAGTTTACACAAATGATGGTCTTTCTTGAAACTGTATTTATGAAATGTACATTTTTAATTTAAATACTCGGTATACACTGCATTTAATCTGCATGTTGCATTTATTAAATACATTAAATCTGCAATGTAACAAAACGTTTTCTGCATACGAAATTCAAAACACCATTTTAAATGAACAAAAGATGGCTCACTTCATTTATTTGTTTTAACAACTAGTGCCTAGCACACTAGCTTAGCTCCACCAACACCAGCTGTTCTTTCTCTTTATTGACATTGTTCACAGACTAGTACATATTACACTAAGAGTGCTGGATAAAAACATGAGGTACGGAAGTGGTTCAAAGATTACAGGTCATGCAGATCATGCGAGACAGCAAAGAAAGTTGTGAATGAGAAAACACTAAATAAAAAATACATAAAGAATGTGCATTATAAAATAAAAAAAAAAAAAACAACAAAACAAAACAAAAGGAAAAACCAACAACCAACTCAATTATACAGCTTTGCTTCTTTGGTTACAAAGTAGGTTGAACAATTTCACAGCTTTTTATTCCCACCCAAAAAACCAAACCAAAAACGAAATGTCAAAAAGCAGAGGAATCATGGCCCCTTTCTCTCTATTAGAAAGTAGAAACAGAAATGAGCAAAGTTTTCTTCATCAAAATAGCCCATCACTTATTTATTATATCACAAGGACTGGTGACTACCTGTACAGATGCACTATGGTCTTCATACTTACACTCTATACAAAATTTACATTCAAGCTGGATCTTGACTACCGTAAATAAATACCAAAGGTCAATTGCCATTAGTGTTAGAAATATGCCAGGATTCTTTGTTCAATTATTGCCTAGACATTGTATCTATTAACGCAATCCCATCTATCATTTTACCCATACAGACATTTATTTAAAAAAAAAAAAAAATTCAAAAGTTCTGTGACATTGTTCATGTACATTATGAAAATAGCAGCCCTGTAATAAATAAAACAAATAAATGAAACTAACATAGGCAAATGTTACTTATAAGAAAAGAACAGTGGCTCTGAAGAGGAATTGTTGCTGGGCAGCCCAGGAGCAGAGGGAGCTGCGAGCTGCGGCGGCGGGGCCGGGCCACGCCCGGGCGCGGCTCTGCCGGGTGATTGTCTAATACTGAGAAGGCCAAACAGGGAGAGCGCGGCTGCTCGGGCCGGGCTCAGGCCGAGGACACGTTGGGCGGCGGCGGCGGCGGCTGCGCGGGCGGCGGCTGCGCGGGGCCCGGCTGCGGCAGCTGCGACAGCTGCTCCGTGCTGGACAGCGACTTCAGCAGCGCGTTCTCCCGTTCAAGTAAAGAGTTCCTTTCTACCAACTCTTTTATCTGTTCCTTCAGGACTTCCACTTCTTCTCTCACTGCATACATCAAATGGCTTTTCACCAGATCCTGCCAAGAACAAGCGGAACAGTCACACCAGGGGAAAGCACAGCGTCCCTCAGCCCAGCCCAGGACCTGCTGCTGCTGCTGTCACTGCAGTCAGCCTGGAGAAACAGCTCTCACCACCAAAATGTGAGAATAAACCAGCCTCTGAGCTGGTGTACCAAAGCACCCAGCCCTTTGGTGAAAGCTCTGTCTCCAGCACTGTCAGTGACCTGGAAGCCAAGGACGAGAAGGGTGTCCCAGCTCCTCAGAAGGAAAGCAGCAGCTCTGATGCTGTGGCCTGGGGATGGCTCTGTGGCACACAGTCACTGAGGTGTGTGAGAACCAAACCAACAAAGCTTTTACAGCATCAGAAGCAGAAATCCAGCAGCTCTAACTGAAGCTGAGCAGCATGCTACGGATGGCACACCTGACCCTTCAGAAAACCTTGGCTGGAATAACAGACTGAAATATGCATTGTATTTTCAGCACTCCTTCAAGTTCAATCATCTTGTTCATAGCAATTTGTAAGAAAATTAACTGAAAAACATTTCTGGGCCAAGAGTAAAAGCAATAGTGGTTTGTGGTCATCCATAGCTGACGCAGAAAATCCTTTTTTCAATTGATGTTCTCAGTCTGAGCCACCTGCAGGGATATCACAGCCTCACAGAAACACAATACAGCAGGAAACTTATGCTCAGTGATGAACCACATGAATCCCATTGGAAAAACCAATTGATACTTTACTTACCATTGCCTGTTCTATTTTGTTGTCAATGGCAACAACACTTGCACCAGACGCGCTGTAAACACAGAGAGAGAAGTGGGTGAGTGTAATTGCATCCCTCAGGTAACACTGTGCACCTGCAGGGCTCCTGGGTCCTGCCCTCACTGCAGGCTGAAGCTGAGTCAAGAATTCAGTGTACACTCACAGGGGGGGCACACCCCACCCAGCTGCCCAGTACAGTTGTGGCTCACAAGAAACACTGCTCCCCCAGTTTATTCCTTTTTATACTGGGCTTATGGCACCCATAACCATAAAAATGCATCTGAATAAACACTAAACAACTGCTTTCATTCCTGGCCTCATTTCCCAGTGTTCTTCACTGAGGAAAACAAAAATTCATGGGATATTCATGGGATTCTTACCACTAGAGTTATTTCTTCCAGACTGTTTTTATAAAGCAATCAAGAAAAAAAATCCAGTTACAATACTTGTTCTCTGGATTCCCCTGAGTCCAGCTGCCAGGTCAGGAGCTCCTGGCCAGGTGCCCCTGCAGCCAGCAGCAGGGCCAGGCACAGCCCAAGCCTGTGGCCACTTCCCAGCTCCCAGGAATTGAATTCTCCTGGAAGTGTCTGACAGGGCATCACCCAGGGTCACAGGCAGCCAGGCTGGTTCCACAGACACACACATTGTGTGCTGCACAATGGCACACCTCAGCACCCTGTGCCATCCACACCCCAAACTGCACCTGAGTGCTGCAGGATGGAAATCCAGCCCTCAGCAGGCAGGCTGTGTTTGCACAGAGCCCCAGGCACAGCCCAGCCNCCCTGGGGGTCCTGCCCTGCCCCAACTCCAGCTTCTGCTCAGACAGGAGCTGCAGCAGCCCCTCCACAGCAGCCTGGCTCCCTGGGGTGGCACAGATGGAGCTNAGGGCTGTGCCAGCCCCACCAGTGAGAGCTGCTGATAACACCTGAGCCGTGGCTGTGCCTATCAGCACAGAGCAGCCAGCAGGGGAATGCAGGGCCTGCAGTCACGCTGGAAAACTCACCAAACCAAGTGCTAATAAAAAACCCACTCAAGGCTTTTCAGAGTATGGCAATGTGCTCAGCAGCACTAGTCACAGATGTGAAACAGCTCCTGAGGAGTGATTCTGGTCAGAAGGTAACAGGACTGGCAGTACCAGCACTGGGCTTTGGCAAGCTGAGGGCACCAGGTTTGCAGACTGAGGAGTAACTGAGCCTCTATTTCTGCTGAAACAATCTCAAAACCCAAACCAAAGTGCTGAACACCCATTTCAGAAGAAATTTGTTCCAGTCTCCTACTGTCTTCTTTCAAACACTACCTATGAGCCAATGCCTCAATTTGCAAATCCTGGAACTAGAAGAGGAAAGACCATCTAGCTCTTGTTAATTAATTAATTAATTAATTAATTAATTAATNAACCAATTACTGATAGCTCCAAGAGCTACAGAAGTCTGACAATTATTGTTAAATCTGTTAAAACTTGTTTTAAAAATCCCCATCAATACCACAGGGCAGATGAAGGGGTGCTTTAGGCATGTAATATTTGTTTTNAATAGCAAACCCCCCAGCTCACACTGAGCTTCTGAGCCCACAAAGTATCAAACAGATGCTGAACAGGGCCCACTTCATTGTGACTGGGGCTTCCCAGCCAAGGGCATGTCAATGAAGGCTCTGCCCAAAGAGGTGTTATACTGGTACAGCAAGATCACACTGAAGCCCANAAGGTACCTGCCAAGGTTTGTGTCAGCAAAAACACCAAAGACCCCTTGAGCACAGTCTGTCATTCCCAGAGATGGATGGTGAACCCAGTGTTTTCTATCTTAAACACCAGNTAGACAAAGCTCCATTTTCCAGAGAAATCCTCATTTGAATGATTTAAAAGAATCTCAGTGACTTTTGCTTTCCCTGTTAAATTCTCTCAGCTGACCAGTTCTCTCACTTCTCCTGTTCTGGGAGGGGGAGCTGAGTGAGTGGCTGCATGGGGCTCAGAGCTGGCAGGACTGAACCCTGCCAGCCCCTTGTGGCACCCACAGGGCTGGAAGGGTTTTCTGTAAGGACAGGTGTGACTGGGATGCTCTGGCCTGACTGCTGTGCTGCCATGGGCTTGCTCTCTGAGTCTGGCAGAGCCCACTGCCTGCTGCTGGCCACTGTGCTGCCACTGCCCTTATCAGCTCACTGCTGTGCCTGGAACACCTGATAACAGCAGTGCCATGTGCTCCTCTGGGCTGGGACAGAGGCCATTCTCTCACTGCAGGTGCCTTGGGCTGTGCTCTGCACCTGCACTGAAAATGGTGTTTGTTACTGCTGAGAAACTCTTGCACAACACCAAGGCCTTTTCTGCTTCTCATGTCTTAATGTTAACTTGCTAATGGCCACAGGAAAATTTAACCCTCATCACCTCATATCCATGGGCACTAGGATCCATTTCAATTCTTAATCCAGCAATGCTACTGTACTCAGTGCAGTGTTTTCACCATTAATGTCATTAGATACAACTATCATCCTTCCAAGACACACTCTGAATTCCAAAACTCACCTCCAAATCTAGGTAAAAAAGACTAAGAATCAAACTTCAAAGGTACTTGCAGCTTAATTCATTCTGTATGCTTAAAAAAAGCACAGTGGTTCATTTTTAGGTACTTCACAGACCTCAGTAATATGTGTTTTATGCCAATACTGGATACACCAGGAATGAGTTATACAGAGCCTACTTTGGCACAGACAAGCACTAGGCTAGGTAACAGTGTTTCACACTGAAATCCTACTGACTGGATGATGTAAGCTAATTCTAAAGCTTTTCAGTAACAAAAAACATTCTGTGTTCAGCTGTATTAATGATTATCTGTACAGTACTATCCTTAGGAACTTCTTGACACCAAGTTACTCCTCAAGACTCCCAGAATGCAGTTTTCTTGCTTTTTAGATCCATAAAGCTGGTACACCTAAAGCACCCTTCCTGTGCATCTCCCAGACTCCCACAAGCCACTATTCCCCTTGTTAAACAACATAAAGAAAAGACCAACACATAAGATTTGGCTTCCAGCAACACCTGTGTGAGCAGTGTGCAAGGGAACATCCCTGCTGAAGTGTCAGTAACAGCCAGGATTCCCCAAGGCTGCCTGAGTGTCCCCAGCAGTGTCACTCCTCCTGCCACAGCNTGCCAGTGAAAACAAAGGAGTTCCTATCCACTGCACAATTCAGCAACCTCTGGTTCTCCANTGCAGTGCCATGTGGCAGCTCTGCTGGCTTCAGCAGCTCCCCAGAGACAGCTGCTCACAGGGGAANAACCCATATTTGTTAGAAAAAAAGCTGGAATTACACAGAAGGGTTTCCAGTTTGCACCAGTCTCCTTAGCCAAGCCCCTCAGGTTCACAGAGTCCCCCTGCAAGAGCTGCAAATGGAATGAAGAGNTGCCAGCAGCAGACCCTGGTGCTGCTGCTCTGCAGTGTGCATCAGCTTGCTGTTTCCACAGCAGTGACTCTTCTCTCCCAAACCAGAGATGACAAAGGAAGCCCCAGAGCACGTTCCTGTCCCACAGCCAGCAGCACTCTGACACCCCTGGCACTGCCCCTCCAGCTTCTGCTGGAGCTTCACAGCTGACAGCTTCTCAGCCTCAGCCATCCAGGGAAGGAAAGCTGCCTNATGTGCCCTTAAAATCCAATAACTGGGGTATAAATGCAAAACCTGCAAAATCTGATCAAAGACTTTGCAATTTGAATGGATTGTAAGTTCAAAACATGCACCAATCCTGATGAATTTCATTCTATGTTCTCACAAACACCTGTTTTTACCACAAGGTGTTCACTGGCANAGATGCAAGGTTATTTTAAAGGCAACCATTTACATTCTTCTACATGAATTTAATGTTCTTCTGTATCTCACATTTCCAGCATTTGCTTCAGGCATTATACATAAACCTTGGATTTGTGAAGCCTCCATCTTAATAATTCATTATTTGATTTTAGGGTTTTTCTAATTAGCTTCCTCATCTTAAGACTTATTTTGAGGTATGAAAATAGAGAAACAGCTAAAGGCTTACCACAAAGTGACCTTCTGGTCTACAAAATAAATGTGTATTCTAAGCCCTGAAGTTTGTTCCACTGAAATAACAAAGTCCTTGAAACCTAAATACCAACTCTGTTCCATAAATACAGGGAAGTGGCATCATCCAGAGCTTAAAGCAAAAAACATACATTTGTCCAACTTTCTGCTGAAAAAGGAAGATGTGCTNTGAAACTGAGCTTACAGCCAGCACCCCAGCAATACAAAGTAATTTTTTAAAAAAGAGCAGGACACTCAGCATTACTTATAACCTTCATCATTGTGCAGTATACAAACTGTTGCCAAGCAAACTTTAAAGGATTCAGTTGAGCTGTGCAAGTTGAGAAGCCTTTCAAGTCAAATACAGCCAGGACAGTGATGAAATGGTTATCAATACTTCAACAGCCAAACAAAATTTACATTCTACACAGCTTGTTAAGCAGAAGTTTTGACAAGCCAGAGCAGCACAAGGCATTAAATCACATCATCACTAGGATTTGACTTAATGGTGACAAAAAAAAATCCTTCAAAATCATTAAAGCACAAGAAAGAAACAGTTTGCAGCNAGTGATGAATTAGTAATGCACCTCCCTCAAGCCCTATCCATGCCAGATAAGACTGTTGCACTTCAGTGCAGTTTCTCACCACGAGTTCAATGCTAACTCTGGAGACTGACTTTGTCCTTGTCACAGTTCACCTATGTTCCCCATCCAGCTTTACTTGAGCAGAATGAAAGTAAGCCAGAAAGCTTATTTTCCTGGTTTAAAGGTAGAAATATCTTAACTTTGCCAAAATTGTGTTTAAATGTAATATTTTCACAATGTGTTTTCTGATACAGGACTCAATGCCAAAAAGTTTCCTCTTTTGGAAAAGGAAACTGTAAATATTTTGGCAAAAGTCAGCTAGGAGCTAACTAGCATTAAACTCTGAGCTTACACATTATGTATGATACATGCATAATGGAAGGAGGAAGAAAAAAAGTCATGTCATGTTTTNGAGTTTAGTTTTCTGTTTCACTTGCACGACCACTTCCACCTCTCCAAACAACAGAAGGCCATGTGGAGCTCTGAGCAGGCAGCAGTTCTGTGCAAACAAACCCAATGAGAAACCTGCAGAGTGCAAAGCAGCTCATGCATACCCCAGCATGTANCAGTCCATACCTATCCCCGGTGGCCTTTGGCTCCTGCAAGGTGCTGCAATGGAACGCTTGGTAGAATGCAGCTGACGGGTTCCTATGAGATCCAAGAATCAGACAGACACATTGAACAGGGCAACATAAAAATACCAACTCTCTTCATTCAACCAGCATTACCAAGTGAATTAGCTGTCCAGACAGGTTAAACTAATGCCTGAAAGGCCCTACTGTTTCTGTGGGTTTGCACTAAGGACACNGGATCCAAAACAGAACAGTGATTCTCCAGCCCTATGGATTTTCAGGCTATATCAAGCTGCTCCTGCACAAAGGTGAGACTGTAAGGCCAACAATGAGACATCTGCTGCCCTGCTGGCAGTGCTGTACAGCTTAGCTGACCACCACCCTAATGCCAAACACACCTGAACCCAAGAGACACAGTTGCCATTTCTGGTACATCCCAAACCACCTCTGTTTCCATCCTACTCAGCTGCCTGTTCACACCCACACCACATCATTCCTCCAAGGGGACTTGGGGAGCCCAGAGTGCCACGCTCAAACCACGACAGAACAAGTTACAGCTGAGGAACAGACCCAGCTAGGAACAGAAAATGGAATGTCAGCTACCTCTGTGAGCACCCTCAGACACCTTCCCACTCCCCTTGCCCAGTGTGACAGCCCCTGGCCACACACAGCACAGCTCAGGGGCCACTTCTAAAAACAANTGTCTTCAAGTCACTTTAGTTCAACTGAAGTACAATTACTGCATAGTAAAAATCACAAAAAACAAAAACACCACAGAATCAGAAGTAATTCAATTATCATGGCAGGTGTATACCAAAAATCTTGCAAGGATACTGGTATTTGTGTATAGCAATGATCAGGAAATATCTGAGTTTAAAGAGTCTGTCACTCTTTTTCCCACCTTCAGCACTGTACCCTTCAAAACAAAAAAAATTCATGCAAGTCTGGAATTTAGCTTAAAAGCTGTTAGAGAAGTTGCCTGATGGAAACTGATAAACACCATCCTCCCATGCTGGTAACATCTAGATTTTCCTAAAGCTCTGCACAAACTCAACAAGTAATTACAGGAAGAGCAACACAATAGCTAAAGGACATTTGTGTAACAGGACTTCACATGTGGAAAACAACTGGCACCTGCAGATCAAGAGACACTCCTTTGCTGAAAGGAAGGCCCAGGCCAGGCTCTTCTTTCTAATGCAGCTGTCAGGGCATGCACAGTCCCTTCCACAGAATGAGGCTGCAAATAGAAACTTCCAAATTTACTTGTAGGATACAGAGCCAAGTTGCTACTGCTAGGTATAAAAAGTGGTTTATAACCATACAGCATNTATTCCATATAGCCTATTTTTATGTTGATACCCTCTATGCTCTGTATTTTTGTACTATTCTTAAACAAGCATCTGAAAAGATACAGAAAAAACTTTCCTTATTAGATTCTCATTTGGAACCCCTACTGTTGAAATTGCTTTTGCATTACTTCAGACAAGTAAGAGAACCTTTTTTACTCCACAGCTATATATTTTAAAAATAATTAATGGGGTGTGTGCACCTAAACAGGAAAAGCAAATCCACAGAGGCAGTATGAATGATGCCTTACACACAGATCTGAACTAATATGACTGAGTTTCAGCCTGCTGAGGCATCTGGTTTAACCATAAGAAACAGTGAGAGGTTAGAGAATGCCTAAAAATGCCTTTCTGTTTGCAGAAACAACAGAGAAAACAGCTTACAGGAGCAGTAAAACCTCACCTGCTGCTGCTGTGCCACAGCTGGGGCCCCCCAAGTCCTCCTGACACTGCCCTAGGTGAATGCAGGGGCAGCCTGCACCACAAAAACAGATTGCCTGTGTCTCCTCCCTGGCTGGCTGCAGCTCTGAGGTCAAGACTCAGCCCCAGTCCTTGGCAGACTGGGACAGTGGGACCCAGAGCCAGACAGGACAGCAATGCCCCAGGTGCTGACCCAGAGAAAAAACAACCACCTGCCCTTCCACAGAAGGTACCCCAGAACTTTCCTCCATCCCCAAGGGTACACAGGCTGAATTTCCTTCCCAGACTATGACAGACAACTGGTTTAGTGTGCTTAAACATTCAAAGTCTGTCTCAAGTGGCCAAAAATGCCTCTATGTNTCTATAAACAAGTCCCACAATACATACTGCATTGATGTCCTTTAAAAGCTCATGAATGCCAATATTCACAATTTACTCCCATGCTCTGGTTTCTAAGAACAGTTTTCATGCAACAGAAAATTTGATCCAAATTTAAAGAACTTACTCAGCTCTCTGAATGCCCAGGAGATCCAGCTCTCCCTTTAAAAGGGAGGCTCAGACCTCATCCCAAGGCTCAGGTCACAGTTGGAAGTGTATCCTCCCCCTGCCATTCTTCAGGACAATTTGCCAAATACAAACTTCATCCTTGAGAGCTCTGTTTGCTAGAAACCATGCCTGTGAAAGCTGGCAAACCATCAAGTATACAGAAAAATGCCTTTTGGTTCAAGTAATGATACTGGCTTTGGACTGGCTCTCAGCCCCATGTACAGAGCCTGCCACACAGATGCCTTTTTAGCAGCAACCTCCCTTGGAAGAGACAGTAACATCATTGTTCATGAACAAGTTTCAATCTTCAAAATACTGACCAACCTCAGCAATTCAGGACAAGAACACAAGAAAAATAGAGCAAAAAAATACAGCATTTCCCCCCAAATATAAAATTTATACCACCTCAGACAATTCTCTCTCAACCTCACAGTTATTTCCTTTAGGTTTGAGAACAGGAATGATGCTAAACATTCACATGACCTAAGCACCTGTCTTTGAAGAACATGAAAACAATAGGTCAGACAATCCCTGCTCAATGCCTCTAAGGAAAACCAAACAAGAATAGAAGCACATATTTATTACCCAGACAGCAGCAAGCACACANGGGTGACCTTTACAGAAGCTCCCTCTAACCACAAGTCCTTCTGAGAACAATTAACAGGTCTCATATAGAAAGCCACAGGAGGTGTGACCATGTCATAAAATGAGTTGAGCTTTCAATGCCACCTTGCCTGACATTTTTGTTGGTAAGAGCTTGGCTCAACAAAGCCAGTGCCCCACTGGCAACTGCTCTGCACACGTGGCTCCCCAAGGGCTCCATGGGGGCATCACTCACTCATCAGGGCTCTCTCAGTCTCCTCCAAGTGTAGCATGGCACACTCTAATCCACTGGGTACAGACTCTCTCTGTACCTGCAGATGAGCTGCAAGCACCCTGCATAGCAGGAACAGAATTCAGGAAGACCTTGCTCAATTGGAGCAATGTCTGAAATAAAAAGGGTGAAATTCAATAAGGATAAGGGGGAAGCAGTAAGCTCTGGCAGCAATAATCAGCTGCACAAGTACAAAACATGAGCAGCTGACTGCAATTCCACAGAAATTAATCTAGACAGAATTAAAAAAATAAAATCCTTGCAAGGGTGTCACACCTCTACACAGGATGTACAGAGTAACTGAAATCTTGCTTTATTCAGCCTGAGCCCTTAGCTTCAATTCCATGGCCAGGTTTGGGTACCAGCCCTCCAGAAGGNTATGTGCCTGCCCATTCTCATAACCCTGATCCTAGAAGTAAGGTCACAATCCTGCAGTAATGCATCAGGATGGGGAAGGCAGTAGCAACCTTCCAGCTCCCATCTTGTGACAGAGGTAGAAGAGCTGAGCATTCTGCCCAGTGTTCTCCAGGCACATTTATCAAAGGAAGCACACCAGTGGAACTTTGTGCATCTGTGTTACTGCTACAGAGACAGAACTGGATCCAGCACTTGGAGAAAGAAGTGATTCAAAGATACCTTGAAGAAGGAATCAGCAAACAAACATACTGAGCCTTCTTTAGCACCACAAACCCAAGGGAGTTTTCAGTTCCCAGTGCTCCCCCAAAACAGGCTGTTTACTGGCTGGGGTGCTGACTGTGATCTGCCAGGGGGACCCATCACAGCTGGTCCCAAATCACAGCACTTGGCAGGGCCCACGTGGGATCTGGATCAGGGACCTGAGGATCACTTGATCACAGTTTATCAGGGAACTCACAGCACAGTTTATGGCATTTGGAGATGATGTTTACACTAGCAACAGAAGTCCTTCTCCATCCTTCTCCTTTTAAAAGATATTTCACTTTATTTTTAGCACCTTCTATTTAAAGCAGCTGCAACTTTGAATCAGTTTTCCTTCATAAGACTCAATCTACAGAAGAGTAACTGGAGCACAAAGTTCGCAGGAGAAAACTAAGGACTAAATGTGAGGGAGTCAATGCAAAATTAAGGGAGGGAACATCTCAAGCTCTGAAGTGATGTGTTTGACTNCATGTTCTGTTCACAAAGTTCCTTAAAGCCATTATACTTGCTATATGTACCCTGAAAGATCAGCAAGAATTCAAGGCTTTAACACCCAGTTTTAGGTGCATTCTAGCTGAACTGTCTCAAATACACAATATTCAAAATATTCAAAATATGAAGTCTGGCAGAGGCATTTCACTGATCACTTGCCTGCTCTGTTGAAACACTGGCATCAACCTTCCCCTGCTCTGGGTGGGCTGGAGTATTTAAAAACAACACCAGGAGTATTTTTCAACCCCTACCAATGCTATTACTTGTTTTACATAATTAAGTGATTTTAATGTTAATTTTTAAGTGATTTTAATGTTTCATTATTAACTGTACTGGATAACAACCACATCCTATTTCTGAAGGAGCTTTGCTGAAGACCTCAAATAGTGAATTCCAGTATGACTATTCAATAACCACAGAAAGAATACAACAATCTTCTCAGAATCTTCTTACTCCTCATTTCAACAGCTGCAGCTCAGATCTCTGGAGTGCAGTTCTCTTGGGCCCCAGACTGTNCCCAAGCCTCAGGAGTGCTGCACACACCTGTGGCCACAACAGCTTCATGGTTTCCAGGAGGCAGGGATGACCCTTTCCATCCTCACACCTGTCCCAGGCAGGTGCACAAGGCTCCTCCTGCCCCAGCACTGCTGCAGACACTTTAATTAACAGCACCTGCTAATGAAGCACAGCTCCTCTGCCAAGGCTGGCAGCCAGGCTGAACCTTAATTACATCATCTCACAAACTGTGTGAGGACTAAAGTGAGTGCTTCTGTTCTTAAATCAAAACATGTAGCAAGTGTAAGGCTTCTTGTACTAAGGATTTGTCTTCACTGGATACAGTCAACCTTCAGCTCTGGGAGGATACAGAACAAAGCATTCCCATGATGTACAGCTGGGCTTCCAGGCAAAAAAAATCTGCAGTAATCACATTTTCAGAGAGAAACTTATTGATTACAAGTAATAACAACAATGCAGGAAGTCTGCCTGATCTAGTCTGGGATTCTTGCCTCTACCAAGCAGCTTTCAAAAAAAGCCAAGAAAAACTCACCAATATTACCCACGTTTGAATAAATTGAGACAAGTTAAAAAAAAAAAAAATCAACCAAAAAACCCCAAAACCAAACAGTCTTATTGAAAATAAAGCCCATAGTCTCAACAAACACCTTGAGCTCCACTTCACATGGGATGGAGTCCTTCAGCATCTACTGGTATCTTGAACACTCATCCCCAAATAAAACCACACTAAAATGAGATTTTTTTTTTTCCTCCCACTAAACTGCAGTGACAACACTTTCAGCTATTTCAGTCCTCTATAAATACAAATGGCTCCTGGTATTTTGACAACAAAATATTTCAGTATCTGTGGGGGGGGAAAAAAAAGAATGGATAAAATAGTTTCAAGCAGACTCAGACAAATCCCACCTGTCCTACTCATGTGATAATGCTAAGGAATGCATCTATGTGCTAACGTTTCAAATTACACTCAGCTTTAAAAAAAGATATTAGATCCTAGGCCATGTATGGCATGGTTATTTACACAGTATATTGTAAATCTGTCTGCCTCCCCACACCATTTACAAAGTCTCTACCACTCAAGTTTCAGGCCAGCCTGTGCTGTCAGTGAGTGCTCATCACTTGGTTTACAGAAAAAGTATTTTTAAAAATTCATTTGTAGGGTTGGTCAAGGTATTTAGAGGCCTTGCACCCACCAAAGAGTGTTCTACATAGGAGACATTCCCAGGAGTTCTCATCTACACCCCCACAAAAATAGCCAAAGTAACCTGATGGAGAAGCAAGCAGAGTTTTTTAAGCCTCATTTCTGCCCATCCTGTATTGGATATTAAATCTGCCTCAGACACTTCACTGAAAGCAGTGAAGCATCTCCTGGCACAGTGACCCCTGCCAGGCTCAGACTCTGCCCTCCCTGCCCAGGTGAGCACTGCTGGGGCTGCAGCAGCCAAGCCCAGCACAGGGAGGGGATCCCTGCAGGGAGCCACCCCTGCAGCCTGTGCCAGATCCCCAGAGCACCTGGAGCCTCCAGTGTGCCCCAAAGCCAGCAGCTGGCAGTGCCACAGGCAGCTGACACCTCTCCAGGGCACTAATGAATACTCCTACCCTCTCTCTGCACTGACAGAAGCACTCCAGCAAGCTGTCACAACCCCAATGCATCCTGCACAGCTTCAAAGGGACAACAGATATGCACACTCCTGGACTCATTCTGCTTTGCTTGACAAAGAAAATTAAGACAAGCATCCAGCTGTCCTTCACATGGCCAAGNAATTCACCTGCCCTGCCTGAGTAAAAATAGATTATCCCATAAGGCAAAGATTTCCTGGCACTTAATACACATTTGTGTTTATGAAGTGTGAAGTTTAAAGATAGAATAATTTTCAAGAGGAATGAAAGTACAACCTTACTCTGCACTTCAAGTGACCTCTGACGTCTGGACAATCTTCTCAGAAGACAGTGGCTTTAGCAGTTACTATAAATACTTCTCTCTTTATACTTTGTCAAATATAGGAATAAAAGCAGACACCTGTGCCTGACAATCTAGATTTATTGAACAGAGCCATCCAGATGTACTTTAGCAGGAGGAGTCTCACAGCAGTTCCTTAAGGAATCACTGCTGACACATAAAGCACAAATAAGGTTTGCCCTTCTCCTGGGCAGCAGAAACTGCCAATTGCCATGTTTAAAGCAGGAAAATTAATTTACAGCCTCAACATGCCACAGGCTGATAACTCAAACATCCAGTACAGTAACAGGGAGCAACTTCCCTTTACTATAGTGTCACCTGAAGCCATAAAAATTATCAGCATCTCCCATAAGAATGCAGCCTCAGAGAACTTCCAGCCCTTCTGGAGTCTGAGAACAGTTTGGTAGTCCTGCTTTCTCAAAATATCCAAATATTCAATATTCAGTTTTGAACAAAAAGTTTAAAATAGCTTCCATAAAACATATGCTGTTATTTCTGCCAGAGATTTCAGCATTCAGAAATCAGCTATGGAACACTTGCACTCTTCTAGGAAAAATGAACCCCCAGCAGCTGAGCAGAACACTTGGAAGTCTGAGGTATAGGGAACCTCTCCTGTCAGGGCTGGTCACTACAGTTTAAAACAAACTGAACAGTATCATTGTGAATTTCTTTCAAATGTTTTCCCCATTTCCTCCTTTTAATAACACATCTGAAACACNTGGACCTCATTAATTGTAAGAATGTGTTGGCTCCTCCTTAACAAAGGCATTTGAATGTTTAAACTGGGAAACAGTACTGTCAAACAGGTAACCACAGCTTTGTTCAGCTACCCTGCACTACTGCAAAAGGCTTTCTACCAGCCAGAAACTCATGCAGTGCTGTGGTAATTTTTGTTATAGAAAGTACAGCAAGCAGTGAACACAACTCTTTCTTTGCATTAACCACTGTTTGCTGCCTCGAGCTGCAGCACCACCCCAGAGGTGCCAGCTCAGTTTTCCAACTGTGTGTCAAACTGAAGGTTCTCCAGGCTCTGGAGCCTGTCTGCCCAGGTTTGACCCCACCTGCTTCCCCACACTGGAAACACAGACCTTCAGGAGGAGGCTGAGAACAAGCCTGCAGCTGTAGGACAGCTCAAACCCCTACAAAGCTTATGAGCAAGGTGAAGGAAGGTGAGAACTAATGCCATTCAAGTATCATGTACCAGTATGCATTTGCAGAAAAGTGACTTTTCCCTTCAGGAGCACAATAAACCTGCATGCAGGGCAGCAGCTGAGTGATGCCATGCCCAGCTCTGTCCTCACACNATGGTCTCAGGAGCTCCCCCAGCCCGTGCTGCACACAAAGGTGTGATTTAGCAGAGCTGGGCCAGGCTGCAGAGCCCTGCACAATCGGGTTCTCAGCAGCTCAGCTGCCAGAGCTGCCAGCTCACAATTGCAGCCATTCATCAGCGTTCCTGGAATCCAGCCGGAACAGCTCGGCCGCTCACTTATCTCTGCAAAATGATCTGTGCTCTGCTCCTTTTCCAGCAGCCCCAGCAACATCTCACCCCAAAACTCTGCCAAACATGTAGGAGGCTTGAACAAGCTTTCTCAGTAACATTCTTTTAACAGAAGCAACATATTTCCTTTTCCCCAAGAGCCAAAATAAAGTTATTAAGCCAGATGAAATATTCTGCTTGTCAATTAAAAATTTNTGTGTACATGGGCATAAGGGTAAGCAGAGAACCTGACACACACGGATACCAAAATCCTCTCAGGTGCTCTAACTGCCCTTCCTCCAAAATAATTAGTACTAGTGCTGAAGTTGAACAAAAGAAGAGTCAGAGCAATTCTGAGACCTAGTTCTAATTGTGTTTTTACACAATTAGTATTTTTCAGGCTCCCTGTTTGAGGCAGAAATATCCACACTGCCTCAGTACTAGTTCCCCCATCCTTTAATACTNCTGCAAATTACTTTATTTGCAGCCACAATTAAAGAAAAAAGAAAATAATATTGTGCTATGCTGTAAACATTTCATAACTTTCACACAACGATTTTTCCTTTTTAACAGCTTGGNTATTTGGACACATCAACTGAAATACTGGCTTTGCTTTTCAAGGAAGGTGTGACACACCAAAGGCTTTTTTTCTTTTTCATTCTTTTGTACTTACTACCTATCCATCCTTTCTTCCTNCCCCAGACAAGACTTTCCAATTAACTAGTTCTTCACTATTCATCAGGTCAATGCAAGAAACCAGTTTTTTATAGACTACTGTCAAAGTGTACTGGGCTATGGGAACAGGAAATTAAAAGTCTTTGGGCAATGGCTTGGAAGAAAGTAATCTACAAACACAGTTCTCTTTATATATCAGGCTAGATCACCTCCACCCCTGATAACCTTAGATGATGCTTAATTTAAAACAGCAGACTAGAAGACAGAATACAAAAACCCTTTCTTCAGAAATACATGAACTGACCAACTTTTTACATCATGTTTACTGTATTGCTGACATGCTGCTTTCAAATTATTTCCATCTTAACTATTTTACCTTTAAAATAGTTCCTCTTCATATTCAGAGTGGTGAGTAACTTTCCAGATAAATCCAGGGTATGGACAGCCATACACTGCTCCTTGATGAGTCAACTGTTTTAGAAGATGGCTAGAAGAGAATGATCTACCCACGTCTGTGAAGCTTCAAGTATGTGCAAATATTAAAGTAGAACTGAAGGTGCCAGAAGATACCTGCCTACACCCTGAGCCCCCTTTCAGTGAATGTTACACATTCTCAGTAAGGAAGACAGAGATTTCCAAAGATTTATAGCTCCTATGACCACCAAGTAACCTCTCTGAACTGAGCTGTGTGCGGACTTCCTGGACCTGCCAGCACAAACCGTGACTCATGATGTATCAGCTCCCTCTGNGCCTTAATAGCTTTATCAGTGTCAACCCCCAGCCTATTCAGGACACTTGAAGGTCTTCATTAACTATTTCACCACTGATTCCAGTAGATAAGGCAGCTGGGCAAAGCCCATGGGAGTAGTGGCACGATTTAAATGGCTGGAAAGAGGAAAAAAGGAGGAGCAAGAATAGAAGAGCAGACAAGCAGGAGACAGCTTTACAATAAAGCCTTCTCAGAGAGAAAAGCAAATAAAACCAAGTGGTAAAACAGCCAGAACAAACTGCTAGGTTTTCATTCTCACCTTTCTCTGTCTGAAGCCAGTGGAAGTCAGGCTACTGCTTGAGAGAAGCAAAGAATAACCTTTGATCTACTCTCTGCACCTATCTCCTGTGGAATGTATGAGGGCTAGGTCCATTCAGGGAAGCTTTCCTGGCTTACCAGGATCACCTTCCCAGCTGGGAAAGACTCACACCATGTGTGTGCTGTTGGCTTTCTGACAACCCAGCACGCAGCACTTTTATCACCCAGTGCAGAAGCTGACAAATGACACTCCTTCCCTGATAACCAGACATTCATTACTCTACTGAACACCACAGCATGGCCTGTCAAAAAGAGTACACTGCATTCAGACACCATTTCCATTTCTTACCCATTGTTCTCATAGCAAAGTGTCTGAAAAAGCCTCTTCAGACATGAACACCATGTAAAGCACCACTGCAAGGTGGCAAGTTCAAGGACTAAACTAGAAAACTAACTTTAAACATCACAGTTCTGGTAAGAGCACCAAGAACTGACTCACTGGAGTGCCACACAAAGTTAGATGCCCCTAATTTGAATAAGCAGGACAAGTTTTTCTCTATCTTTGAACAGAAGTGATTCACTTGCCACAGATAATAATGTTCACTACCACAATTTACATTAAGTATTAGAAGCTATGAAAAACAAATGCAAAATGCATTCCTTTCTTTCTGATACATGAATCAACAGAATGATTAAACACCGGACAAGTCATCTTCTCAAAAAACATGAGTGATGAAAAAACCCACCAGCCTGAAATCTAACCTTAACTGCACAAGGCACTTTGTCAGCCAGGTTAGCAATCCTCTTAAGGTAGGCAAACTGCAAGGAAATTTTAAACTTTTAAACTTATTCTTGCCAGTCCTTTACCGGTTTAATCAGAACCGGCAGAGGTTTCCAAAGCACAGCTTTTCCTTGCAGAAAAGCACAGCAGTTACTTTCTCAGACACAGCAGCAGCCAATGCTCCAGCCAGCACAGGCCTGCATTAAACTGCAGCCTGAACTCTCCAAATACCCATTTTGATGTGCTCTCTCCATCCACTGCACCCCTACCCCACAGACACAGCTGCTTCACTAAAACATGCTCACAGCAACACTGAATGCACTACCTTAACGTCTGTGCTGTCCCAAGGGGAGGAAAGACNTACAGAGAAATCCGCCCAAGACCTGCTCAAAATGGCCTAATGCCTATTTCTNAAAACAAGTACTACACGTGTATTCCCTTCCTCCAAACTGCAGCAACCCTGACAGTAAATGCTGGGACTTCAATTCAGTGCTCAAACCCTGCTTGATTCTCCTTTCCCTCAGAGCAGAGTGGTTTTGGCCTGCAGAGCAGTCTGACGTGTCTATGGAACAGCAGCCACACACCCACTCAGGAGTCTGCTCACACCACACCCCTCTGCTACNACTCACAGCTCCAAATTACTTCCCAATTAAAAAAAACTCACTGTAAGGTAGGACTTCCCACCGTGTCCACATCTTAGCCCGAGTAGTGTCTGTTTCCTCAGTACAAAGGACCATTCTCTGCTCAGCTTTCCCTGCATACAGATTTGCACACACNTCCAAGTACTTTCCTTACTAACTGACACTATAAAGTGTTAACTCCACAGCAAGATAAAAATCAAGAATCTGTGTTAAAAGCCCTGAGATAGCACCACACAGATTTAACAGTGCAATACAGTATCGTTTTAACCCAGTCACTGAAGTGTTTTATAATGCATTCAGGAAAAAGGAGAGAACAGCCCTTCCCACATCCTGAGCCACTGACTACAGAAAGACAGCTTTCAGTCTTTGATTTTGAAGAGGTCCTACCGTTTGTGCATTAAGCAGTTTTCAGGATACTCTGTACCCCATTTTGTGACAAAAGTAATCGCACTCACACCCTGCAAAAAACAAGTACAATTCACTGCTGGCCTAAATACTTTGCTATGGTTGTGCCCTTAAAATAAAAACAGTCCAGGTGAACCTCAGCATGACCTTCAGAAAATATGAATTTACAAAAAAAACTTGGCAATAACTTGGAAGTTGACTTTTTTCCCCCTAAAAATAAAGTTCTTTTTTATGTCATTATATAATAATTCATACCTGTCTTCATCACCATCAACAGGAATGGATATGCCAAAAACAGAGCTAGCAAGACTGTTCATTGGAGTACTTGCAGGTAACTGAAGAGGATTTGCTAGAGTGTCTGGAATGGGAGGCTTCACAAGAGGTTTATTTTCAGCTATAAGAGAAAGTGGTGGCTGAGGTAGGGGTTCCGATTTTCTTCTAGTATCATCGATCTGGCCTGCCAAGGACTGTGCCTGGAACTGTCCGAGGCTGGCCTGAGGCAGACTGGCGGGCGCGCTGGGCGCACCTTGCATCAGCGAGTGGGCGACGTGCTGCGACGGGACCGCGCCAGGGCTCCTGCTGGCAGAAGGGTGGCTCGTCAGCTGGGACTGCACCAGCGTCACAGGGACGTTTGGCATGGCAGCAGAAGCGCTGGTGGACACACTAGGCACACTTGTACCAGGCACGGCCGCAGGCACGCTCTGAACTCCGGGGAGCACGGCATGGGGAGCGCCGGCCATTGCCGACACTTGACTGCTTCCCCCCATCGGGTGCTGAGCCACAGGTTTCTGCTGCACGACCCCCGAGTGCCCGAGGCCTGGCTGCACCACGCTGCCCGGCTGAGGGACGCCAGGCTGGCTGCCCTGTGCCTGGCCGCTCTGCAGCAGCCCCGCTCCCGGGGCGGCCGCTTCGCCGGGCTGCGCCGCCGCTCCCACGGGGGACGCGCTCTGGCCCCCCACCTGCCCCACGGGAAGGCTGGAGGCCACAGTACTTGGAGCAGAGCTTGTAGCAGCCTGCTGAATAGCTCCTTGAGACTGCATAATTGTCATGTGCTGCATGTATTCAGCCTGCCCAGGAGGCTGCGTCGGCAGTAGATGCACTGGTGGAATCTGGGACTGAGAATAAGCAAATTGTTGAGGCTGAGTCACTGGTATGCTTGCCTGCTGCACCTGCTGCTGGGCCACAGGAATGCTTGACTGCCCTACTGTCACATTTGGAGGTGCCATGCCTTTCCCGTTGGGTCCAGCCTGCGAAACACCCTGCGGATTTACCTGTGGCTGTGGCTGCTGCGGCACCATCATTTGCTGACTTGCTCCCGAAGCCCCAGAAAACACAGGCTGAGCAGCACTCTGAGGCACGGCCCCACCTACGGGCTGCTGCTGTTGCCCAATGACAAAACTAGGTTGCTGTAGAGAGGACTGGTTCATTTTCTCTGTCTGAAGCAGCTGTGACACAGCAGCCAGGGAGCTGTCAGCTATAGAATCGGGGCCATGGGCTGACGCTGGCACAGCCGAGATCACAACAGAACCTCCCGTGGCACCGAGGCCACTGTCCCTTTCTTGAGCAGCCTGTTCGAAGGTGCTGCTGTGCCTAATGCAATCTCCAGTCCTGCCCAGGACAGCAGCACCGTCCGAGTCCCGGTCATAGTACTCCATACACGTCCATCGGCCTCGCCTGTAGGGCTCCCCGGTACCGTGGTCCAGCTTGATCACCCTGAAGCGTGAGCTGCACGCGGCAGCCGCCGTCTGAGACATGGCCCCGGGGGCAGCGGGGCCTGCGGGGGGCACGGCAGCCTGAGCACCGCTGCCTCCCCCCACAGCAGTGCCGGGGGCAACAGCTGCCAGGGGCACAGCCGAACTTTTGGGCACGGCCCCCCCGTTGGGGCCTGCAGCCGCCCCAGCGGCAGCCACAGCCAGCTGCCCGTCCAGAACGAGATTGGGAGAGACGCTGCTGGGAGTTTCGGCCTCGCCCACGTTGTTGAGAGTCTCTTCGGAGGAGCTCCGCTCGCAGACGTCCTCGGGGCCGTAGTCGGTAGCTCGGGAAACATCAAAGATTTCAGAAGACACGTCCTCGGTGCGGGACTCATCCGGGTCATCCAGGCTCTCGGTGTCCTCGGTGATGCTGCTGGCCACCTGCGCCGTGGTCACGCTGGTGATCTGGAAGCAGCTCTTCTTCTTGGCCGGCATCTTGGACATGTTTCCTCCGCAGGAAGGGCTTCGGCCGGCCGCGGCGGGGCGAGCGGGCTGCTGGGCCGGGCTGTCACGGCGAGCCGGC
>OAMK01000028.1:175760-203040 GCA_900205225.1 Saxicola maurus maurus | reverse complement strand
CGCGGTCCGGCAGCGGCTCCCCGCGCGCGGCGCAGCCTGCGCCGAACAAAGCGCTGTGCGCTGGAGCACTTCCTGCGGGCGGCCGCCGAAATCACTGCCGCGGCCTCCTCACGGACGGCACCCGCTCGGAACTGCGGCTGCAGCAATATCCCCTGCCGCGCTAACTGCCCGCTCTTTCCTTTGACAGCCAGGAGAAATAGATATGATTGTAGGAAAAGACCGAGAGGGTTTCTTCACCAATGGTCTGACCCTTGGTGCAAAGAAGTGCTCTGTGATCAGAGATAGCCTGTATGTCGATGGTGACTGCACAATGGACATCAGGACAAAGAGTCAAGGTGGTGAGCCGACATATAATGTTGCTGTAGGCAGAGCTGGACGAGGTAAGCACTCCTTTTTTTCTTTATCTTCACATCTCTGAGTTAGGAATGTGATCCTTAGCATAGACTCCAGCTATAAAGAAAACCAAACTCCTGTATTTGATGGCTAATTTTGGGAAGTGATGCAGGGGGGTGGATGGTGGTGCTCTGAGTTCTGACTGAGAATGACACTCATCCCCATTCCCTCCTGCATCCCAGCCCAGCACCAGGCTGTGCAGTCGTTATCAGGTCTCTGACAAGCAGGAAGAAGCAGGCTGCAGCTCCANGCAGGCTTAGCTGGTATTCCATCACTTGATAGCTGACGCTCAGGAGGGGTCTGTTAATGACAGGCAGTGGCTGCAGCTTTCTCGTTGTAAATTGCTTGATGGAAAGCTTATTCTGCAGAGATGTGAATCTNATGTATGAGCTGCTCCTACCTAAAAAGTTCTACACTAACTCTTCTTGCACTTCCTATTGAGCCTGCTGAAGTCTGTCCAGGCAGAAAAAGCCATCCAGTTTGGTACCACTGAGAAATGTGCTNCATGCTCACACACCTGCTCCTCGTGCTCTTCATTTAACTTCCAGTAAAACCTATTATGGGGCAGCCACTCATCTGGGATATGAAATACTGTCTAGGTGTGCCTTATGTTGGGAACACCTGGGCTAGCATTTTTGGGCTGGCTGTGGAACAGGTTCATGAGTGACAAGACTTTAGCTTATAGGTGTAAAACCAAAGGCAGAGCAAGTGTCTGTAGGCTAAAGCCCAGGGCAGGCATGCAGGAAAAGAGGATTGGCAGCACTCAAGTGAAACAGTTCTGACTTGTGAAATGTCAGTGAGAACTGTCTTAAGTTTTTACTAGCAAATTGCTGTGGAGATAGTCATAGAGTCAGTAAGGCTNGAAAAGCCCTCCAGGATCATCAAGTCCAGACTTCTCCCAGTGCTGCCAAGGCCACCACTGACCCATGTCCTCAAGTGCCATAGCTCATGGCTTTTCATCCCTCCAGGGATGGGGACTCAGCCACTGCCCTGGGCAGCTGTGCCAGGGCTGGATGACCCTTTTGGTGAAGAAGTTTTCCCAGTATCTAACCTAAACCCCCCTGTGGCACAGCTTGGGGCCCTGCTGTATGATCATGTGTGAGCAGACTGGCTGCAGCATTCCCAGCTTGGCAAACAGCCCTGGCCCGTGGCAGCCCAGAGCTCATGGTGTCCCCCTCCCTGCTGGGGGACATGTGATGGCAGCTCACAGAGCTGGTGAGCCTCCAGTGCTCCTTTCACCAGGCAGTCTGGGACACCTTGCTGGGAGTGGGGAGAGCCTCAGCATGACAATTTGTCCCTGTGTTTTGTCTTATGTAAAAAGTGTGGTTTATAGTTGTGCTATTCCACAGAAAGTCTCAGCCCAGCTCACCCTTTGGGGTTTGTTAGCAGCATCAGGGCAGTTACTCTGGCTCCTATAGCACAGTGGCTGCTGCAGCACAGGTCATGGGACTTTGCTTTTGCCACTCTCCAGTCCCACTTGCACACACACTGCACCCCTGCCCCACAGGTGTTTAAACTGCTGCCAGGACTTCCTTGCTGGCTGATGACTGATGGTGAAGCACTGCAGTGCTTTTTTGATAGCTGATGGCATTTTTCTTAGCAGTGAACTCTTACAACTTCCACAGTTAGAAAAAATCCCTAAAGGTAGATTGTGCCTTCTCCCAGCCCTGCCTACCTCTGTGTTTTAACCAAACTGTTAAACTAGCTTAATACCCAAATACTAAATCTTGAATTTGAGGGTTTTTATTGCACTGCTTGAAACTTGCATTATTTTCATGTCTAACACACTCTTTTAAAAACTTGTTTCTTTTCTCTTTCAGTCTTGGTCTTTGTAATGGGCAAAGAAGGGGTCCATGGAGGCGGATTGAATAAGAAGGCATACTCAATGGCAAAATACTTGAGAGACTCTGGGTTCTAGTTGTTAGGCAGACTGTTAAGTATTAGGGGAAGATTGCTATTAAACTTTCCTGGCGGTGAGCTTTAAACCTTACATTCTGGAAACTTTACTAGCAATGCAGGGTGATGGGGTATGAACCTGTGTCTCCTTTGTATCCCTTTGTTGGTGGGGAAAGGTGTTATTTTTTTTTTCCCTTTAATTCTTTTCATTTCTGTTTTGTTTCCTTGTGTACTCCAGCATTGGTTATAGTCATGGGAAAGGAAGGTGTCCATGGAGGGACACTCAACAAGAAAGCATACGAGCTGGCTTTCTACCTGAGGAGGTCTGATGTCTGAGCAGCCTCTCCCCATGCACGTAGCAGCTGTCTGCACCACACCCGCTTGTGCTCAGTGCTACCAGAGCCTAGATGGTAGTTGGTGTTTTTTATTTACCCATCTCCTCCTGTCATAACTCCAGCTCCCCCTGTTCATCTCTGTAACCACTGTAGGTAGCCCAGCCCATCTGGCCACCACCATGACGATGATATGCATGAGAACTTGGAACTGGGGAGGGGAACATGCCAAGTGTAGGCTCTGCTTGTCTTAGCAATTAGTGTGATATTGACAACTAAACCAACTGAGATACTAAACAAGGTGCCGATTGTACAATCTAATTTGATCAATGCCTCTTCAGCACTTTGAGCAAGTCACAGCTCACTAGTCTTCCTTTCACAGAGCACGGTTGGGAGGAAAAAGTGCGTGCATATCTTCACTTCTGTCCCTCTCTTTGTTTCTGTTTTTTAAACCCATGTGTTTGCTTACTCCCATTTTTATAGTGCCTGGTTTGTTTAACCAATTTGCCACTCAAAAGCTATTAATGTCACATTAGTTTTGTCATTGCACTTCACTGTAGGCTTAAGTCTCTTACTTTTCCTTGATGTTGTCTGAAGGTTGTACTGCTTAACAAGTGCAATCACAAAACTATGAAAAGGTACAGATGTACTTCCTCCCATGACCTTAAACCACCATCCTAGGGACTCCCCAGACATTCCATCATTACAATAGCTCAGGCACTTTTTTTTTTTTTTTTTTTTGCCAGCTCCTGTTCTGTAGTTGACTTGTGCAAGGCTGCCACTGTGGCCATTAGCTAGCCTGGTATAACCAGCTGGAGTGTGTCTGGTTTCAGTTTCTCATAGGACCAATTTTAATTTGCAGCTTGGGGGTCGGGGGGTGGGGGCTGTTGTTTTTGTTTTTTAATATGAAACTGCAATGTCATTGTGGAAAACTGCCACCTTCAGCTACCCTGGGAGCTCTGACTGGCTTCAGTCTTTCTGCCAGATCACTCAGTGGTGCAGAGTTTGGCTGCTCTGAAGCNGCTGTTTGCATGAAGGTCGGTAGTTTGTAAGCTAAACTGTCAAAATACCATTTCAAATTTAAAACTCTTCATCTGGCCTGTCACACCCTTGCTGCAGAAATGATGGAGTGAGCTGCCTTGTCCACGAGTCATCTGAAATGTCTGTAACCAAACTCAGTTCAGGCACGGTTCTGACCTGTATGTCCATTGCAAGAACTGCAGAACTCTGTATACTAAAGAATAAATGGGAGATGGTAGTGGTTGGAATAACTGACTTGGCTGTCTTGTGATGAATTTTTTAATATGTATTCTGTGCCATACTATTGTTAAAAAAAAAAAAAATGAACTGTTGCTATTGTGAGATGGATTTTAACTGACTCCGAGGGTTTCTTTTGACTGGCACTACCTTAGGGACATTCTAGTATTTGCTTCTATTGTTGGGCCTTGTGGATAATGTACAGATTTAAACAAATTCTTGTTGCTGATTTGTCCATTTCTTTCCCTGCACTTTGTTACATCTGGGATACAGTCTAACTCATCTGATTTAATATGCATTTCAAAAAATGCCATAACTATTAAAAACACCTTGTTTACAGACAGATGAAATAAATTTATTCCAACCAAACAAAACCAGACTGTTGGTAATTTTTTTGCCTCACACCCAGGAAAGTCTCTGAGGCCCTTCAGTGCATGGCTGGCCACACTAATAGGAGGGCTAAGTGCAGTTTTAGGCTCTGCAGGACAGCACAGTATGATAATATAAATAGTATGATANAGTAATGTCATAAGTATTGTGATAATATGACTTCAGTCAAAAGCCAGGCAGTCTTCGGGATAGATCTTAAATTAGGAGGTGATTTCTCATCTCTTAATTCCACATTTATCCAGCTCTCTCATGTGGGGTGCCCCTGCCCTCTGAATGCCCAAAACCCCTTCCTGGAACAGGCTGAAGGCAGAGGAGGCTGTGGGGGCCTGCCCAGGTCAGTGCACCAGGGTGGGACTGTGCTCCCCTCACCCGGAGAAGGGGCAGATTTCAGGTCTCCATTACCTTNAAGGATTGCACCTGTATTTGTTACTTCTGCTGAGAGCTGCTAAAAACACAGGCTCAGGGGGCTGGGATGGTGAACCCTGGAGCTGAGCCCAGATCATGGGAGGTGGATCTGTAGAAGGGCTCTGCCTTCCTGGGCCCTTGAATTAGTCAGGTGCTTCTGGACAGGACCTGACAACACCTTTGTTCTCCCCTCCTCCCCCCACGCCTTCATCACGGGTGTCAGCTGCACCTGCTCCTCTGCTTGGCACTAGACCTGGGTCTAACTAAACCCTTCCTATATATAGTGTCCATATTCTCCCACTGCCAAGTGGTTCTGTGTCTGAACTGGATCTCCCAGTGCCAAAGTTGGAGCAGACAACACAGCCAGAGCACGGAGCAGATTCCTGTTCAGTAGTAGCAGGGTCAGAGCATGCAGATGTGCTTTCCCCATAAAGCACAAGTGAAGCTGTGCCCAGTGTGTGAACACAAAGTTGCACTCACCTTGGAACTCCAGGTTTCTCCCTGCTTAGGAGGATGAGGGTATTATATACCCAAAGCTGT
Organism: Saxicola maurus maurus; assembly: GCA_900205225.1. Lineage (NCBI taxonomy): Eukaryota > Metazoa > Chordata > Aves > Passeriformes > Muscicapidae > Saxicola > Saxicola maurus. Next base: position 197,827 of record OAMK01000028.1, on the reverse strand, counting down.
GGTTAAGGGCAGAGGGGAGGGAACTGACTGCAGCAGCACCTCGGGCAGAGCAGCTGCTGGCAGCACACACCAGGCATTTGTCACCACCCTCCTTAGTGTGCCATTGCTCCTTTCTGACCAATTCCCCTCCCTGGAGCTGTATGGCACCTGTATACTTCTGCTTGGTTAAGAATTAGGTGGTGTTCAATTTACTTTTTCAAATGCATTTCTTGGTGAATTTTCCTAGCATAACTGTGTCTGCAACTGATTGCAGGCACTGGAACTACACAAGAGCCATACTACAAAGTTTAGTTCAGTTCATGGTTCTGGAACTCTTCAGATTTTGAGAAGCCTGGAATACATTAATGAATAAACACTCACTCACAGCAACAGCAGGGACCTATTTTAAGAAACATCTTTCAGCTTAGTAATTACATTTTCAGAAACCATTTTCCCATTTGGACTCACCTAGATACATGCACACTGAGGGGGAATTCTGCCTGGTGAAAATACACCACTACACTAACTGTCATTACCCCATGGCTGCTGGCAGCAGTGCTTTGGAGATGAATCACCCTTTCATTATTATCCTTTTACTGTGCCTCATTGTGCAAAATAAACTCTCCCTGCTCTCAGCCAGGCCCAGCAAAGCAGGGTGTGTGGCTGCCTGGGGTGTGAGGTCAGAAATCCCATCGGGGCCCCCTCACCTGCCACCTCCTGTCCAGGTTCTAGCACTGGGCTGTNCTCTGCAGGTGCTGCCAGCTGGGAACTGTTCAAAGACCCTGCTCCTCCTCCACACTCCCCCAGGCAAACTCTGGCCAGTCCAAGCTCCTCCTCAAGCTAGAAGTGAACAAAAATAAAGGTTTGCTGGTAACCCAGAGCCCTGCACGTAGCACTGGTCAGTGCAACTCCTTGTACTGTGACTCACAGTGTGACACAGGAAACATCTGCTCAGGACCCCAACAGTTCTGCATCTTCAAAAGCATTTCACCCTCAGAAATATAAGCGTACACAAGGTCTCAACTGATGCAAAAGTTCAATAAACTTCTGGTATTTAAAGTGGAAAACATGTTTATTAACATTCTTTCAAGCTTTCCTTAGTCAAGGCCATATAAAAAATCTCCATTTGAGTATATGCATGGTTTTACTTTCTACATAGTTACAGAGGTATTATATAGAATCTATCTTTTTTGTGATACACTGGTAAGTACTGAGTTCTGTGAGACAGGTGTAAGCACTTGTTTTCAAATCAGGTATTTGAAAAGAACAATTTTTTATATACAGTTTAGCAGACTAATGCAGCATAAAATGCTCTTAGTAAGAGGTATATGAGCCAAGGATCAATATAATACTTACCCTAAACTTCTTTTTCTATGTGGAACAAAACCTCTGTCTCAGTTGTCTCTCAATTCCCACCTCCTCACTGGAAACCAACTACAAAGTAGTAGCAAGGAGGGATAATTAATGTGCTTATGGTGGACCTGACCTTGTGAATTGCTCAAAACTAAACATATATTCTNAATTTCCTCATCCTGGGAATTGCTCAATGGAACTGCTTAATCTCAGCTACCATGGCAAACTCCAAGGATTATTTGGAATCACTGCTTCGAGATAAAATTGGAATTTTTTCTGCTTTGTTTTGACATACCAGCACAGAGAATATTGATCTGTTCTACATTTGCCTTTCAGCAGTGGTGACAGTTTTTAGGAAAACTATACAAACATGCAAATACAGTTTTTGTTGGGCCTAAGGGGTAACACATATCTACATGTAATAAATATTGCTCTCAGGATGACCCAGTTGTAGCTACAAAATGGAAATAAAATTTTTCCAGAGAAATCCCATTTCAACAAGAGACATTTCGAGTCTCTGTGATATTTCTATTGATATAAACTATTAACATTATTCATTAGCATTGTGAAGTCCAGTTGAACTGTTGCTTTTGAGAAGACAGAATGTGTGACTGAATACCTGAATCAAAAATAAATCTACCTGTAATGATTTAACCAGAGTACTACTACATGAACTGCTGCTCCTATCAAAGAAACCAAATGGATTACAGATTAAAAGATTCCCTATGCAAAGGTTTGTAAAGAGCCTTAAGGACCCTTTTGTTCCCAACCTAGGGGTCATTAGTACTCAGACAGTGTTTGCCACTCTGTACTCCCTGTCCTCACTGGGCTGCAGCTGCACCACTACACTCTCCTCGCTGACGCCGTTGTCAGCGTCGCTGCTGTCGCCGTTGTCCTCCTCGTACTCCGAGGACTCGGTGGTGTGGTGCGAGTGCGACTCGGCCAGGGCCCCGAAGGACTGCGTGCTGACCGAGGCCAGGGGCCTCAGCAGAGGGGTGTTCTCAGACACCTCATTCTCCTCCTGGCTGCTGTCTGTCTCCGAGTCAGAGTCCCCCTGGGAAGGGACCACCTTCTGCTTACACACAGGACAGGTTTTCTTTGTTTTCGTCAGCCACGGGTCCACACACTTGCAGTGATATGCTGTTGGAAAACAAAACACAAGGACATCATCCCACCAGGGAAAAGGACAGGGAAACATGCTAAACCTTGTTTCTGTTCAGTGACANGGGAATTTCTGAACATAACTCGCACACAGAATTTTAGTCCCAAGTTTGTTGGCACGTAGCCTGTACCAAACACCTGACAGTTCAGGATCTCAGTACGTGCAATGAGTATCTGGGCTCTCCTCTGAGTGAGTGGGAGCAGTAGTACAACAGGCCAATCTGATGACAAACCTTAAAGCTTTTTGAGCAATCCCATCCAATTTGCAGCAGGCATGCCCACCATCATCACCCTCACATTGCCTCTCACCTCCACACCAACATGTATCAAAGCACCTCATTATTACACAGTATCACTGCATGATTTTCTGGATCTTAAATTAGGTCTGCAATTGGCACTGCAGCTAGACTGTTTAAAAAAAAGTACTCGTCTTACTTATGGTATTAAAAATTCAGCTTTTCTTAGTGAGAGAGACTTCTGCTTGGCAAAGAGCTGGTATTTCCATGGGCCAGCAATGCCACCTTCAGCACCTGGTCAAGCACACTGGAAACGTTCTCCCCACGAACTGATGGTGCTGCTCAAGTTACCTCTGCAGTCCCCCACGGGGAGAGATGCCATGGACCTGCTCTTTCCTGAGAACTCCTTGTCTGTCAGCCTACTCTGAAATTGGTTTCATGACTGAGGCTCTAAAAGGCTCAGCCTGTCACCTGCTGTGCTACAGAAGGCAGTTCCACCTCTGCAGTGGGCTGGACTTGAGAAAGACTGTCAGGGAAAATATTTCACTAATTGACTTCCAGGTGCAGTCAGGCAGTGGTGTGCAGGACAGACCCATCCCTCCAGCTGCAGCTCTAAGTCACCAGGAGCTCAATTAAGTTTTGTGATTTATTTGTCTTGGGGAAAGTGAAGGCCCATTCTGTTAAATGTAAAAGTATTACAATAAATATGGGTATTCAGGGGACAGCATCAAGCCCAGATTTTCTTTCATGTGCACATGGAAGGAAAAATGCAAAGTGGGAATGCTAGCTTGCTTTTCAGCTTTTAAAAAGAGAAAGAGAGCTTTCACTTTTCCCACTTTGTACATTCACTCCTGCATATTAGCAAAAAGGAATTTTAAAAATTTTACTAAATATATGTGCTGTAGGTTTTGGACAGTGTTTTGGAAAGCTAAATACAAACCTAAAATACAGCTGCTTACCATGAGAGCATGGAAGGATCCTGAGCTTGTCTCCATCCTCATATTCATCCAGACAGATGGCACACACATCATATTCATCTCCTACAGCACAGAAATGAGAATTAGTTGGACCTTCAAGGACTTGCAGCAGAACCTCCTGACAGCTGATTCCTCAGGCTGAAGGAACCACCACATCCCCCTGTCCATGCAGGGCAGCTCCTGTCAGCTGCAGAGCTACTGCTAAACTTTTTTGCCTCTCTGGGACCACAGCTCATCCACTTTAGGCTAATAAAAATGTTTTAAACTGTTAAGTGCTATCTCTACAATTTTTTTCATGCTTATTGAAAGTAAGATAAAAGGATTTGAAATATAGCATTCACTTTACTATACAGGTATTAATAAGTTACTAACAAAACTTAAGGCAGAAAAACAGCAGCTAAGAAAACTGGATAAAGAATAAGAACAATAATCAGGAATGACAGTCTGGCCACAGGAGGAAGTTCAGTGTTTTATAACTCAAACTTCACAAGCAGGATACACAGCACTGACAGTACTGACACTGTGTGTGTTGGTGTGGTGTGCTATATGAACAAAGAAGAGGTTCATGCATTTCCATTTCATTTTTTTGTCAAGGGTTTTACAAGATGCTCCTCCCATCAGTTCCCATGGCTCTTTCCCCTTTCCTGAGGGCACTGGCCTCCAAAGCTGCTCCAGTCCTGCAGTGCCTTCAGTCAAACAACTCAGAAGAAAATGGCAGAAGGAAAAAAGTGAGAAAACTTTTGAGAAAAAGGTAGTTCAGGGGGTAAAGCAAAAGCTGCACAGAAGCAAAGAAAAATACTACATCCTGCAGTATCCTGGGGAAATCCACAGTGCTGCAAAGTGACAGCTATTCTCAAGCAGGCTCATCTCCCCAGGCCTTCCCCTGGCCAAGAACAGCAGCAGAAAATGACACAGCAGTGGAACTTCCCACTCATGTCTATGGCAGGTAGGTACACAGAGTTTCCTGCTTTCATTCAAAACTCTTCTATCTATTTCAAGTGTACTCAAAATGCCCTCTGAAACGTAATGCCCCTTTGACTTACAAGGTTTTTGGTACTGAAAACAGTAAGGTCCAAGTTAGACAAAGAATGCACTTGCCTTTCTTAAACTTATGTATGGGAAGTTTCTTAAGCTGATCCTTCCTAAGCCGATTCCTTCTTGCTCTGTGTCTGTCCTGAACAAATTTTGTTATCTGGAAACAGACAAGGTAACATGAACAATAAGTTACACCAATAAAAGAACAATTCAAGTTTTGATTTATGAAGCTTGGCAGTAAATTGGTCAGAAGGGAGCCCCANCTAACACAGAATAACCTCTTCCCTTGCCTGAAGCCAAAAAAGTCTGAAGGATGTTCTCCATGAACATGGCACCTGGAACTGAGAACACACAAGGGATCTGTGAGAGCAATGAGAAACAAAAAGGGATGTATACTACATCAAATAATGGCCATTGCTGAGGCCTGTGAAAAGCAGCAAGCATTCTGCAGAGCAAAACACAACTCAGTAAGTTTAAACAGTTTTCCTTACAGATTTAGATTATTCCAGCTCTTTCAGAGGATTATTCCCACATTCATCAGAACTGTTTCCATATTACCTAAAACAGCACTTTGGGAAGTAAAGGGTTTACTTTGAGTCATTGTTACATGTTATACTATGCATACTAAGATAGCTCAGTAAAAAATTAATGAAATAACTAGTAATACCAAGCTCTCTACATAACTATAACAAAGATTCTATTTCCATTTTCTTAGTAGTCCCTAACGCTATTTCTGTTCAATTTCTAAATCTAGCACCTGTGATACAACATTTTTTTTCAAATACAATGACAAGCAAAGAAATGAACAAAGGATATTTCAATCTAAACTGTTCCTTCAGACTCTTTCAGCACAGCTAAACAATAAGCTGTACCTACAAACTGCAGGTTTTTTCTGCTGTAATCCAGATCCTTGGTGACAATCAGCATCTCATGTGACTCTGCTAGTTAAAAACAAGATTGTCTCAAAGAAGCAGGGACAGAATCAGAAAAGAATGAGGACCAAATCCAACCTGGGATCTCCCTGGGATCCATTTCACTGGCCCAATTCATTGTCCAGTGCTCTAGTCTGTTGGGGTGTCTCTGTGAAGCCTTTCTATATGCCAGGGAATCAGCACCTCCTAGTTCAGTAAGCCAGGCAAACTCACTCAGTGTGTCTGGCTGCTGCCAGCAGCACTGCAGAGCACTGCTGTACAGCTGGACCCTGCTGAGCACCACTGATGCCCAGCACCAGCCAGGGGTCACCCCTTCCCTGCAGCTCCCTGAGGCTGACCCTCCTGACAGCTGTCCCCTCTACACAGTCAGCTTCAACGGGCTGGCTTTGTCCAGAAGGACTGTAAGAGACAGCAGCAAAAACTGCTAAAAAATTCATCTTTAGGTGATCATTCTGCTTTGTTTTCAGAGAGCAATCACAATTGTGCCAAACATGCCCAGGACTGTCAATGAAATATGTAACTTGCAGTGCAAAAAATACTAATGCAGAAAAATATTTTAAGTAGATGTTTATACAGCAGTTGATGCATTACTTGTTTTTTATTAAAAGGTAAAATAATAAATTGGGCACAGATTACAAAAAAATGGGATGCTAAGTATCCTGAAATACATAGCTATGCTATCTCAGCCTTTCAAGGCAAGATGTCCCAGCTGAGAACCCCTCCAGGCAGTGCAAGTGCTGAGATCAGTGCTCTGTGCTCACACACCCAGAACCACACCTAAGTGCAGCACAAACACTGAGCCCTGCACCTGGGGCAGTGGGACTAAGGACTGTCACCTTTGGAGAGGTGGGAGATGCTCTCAGGATACAAGATCACAAGGACAGGTCACCCTGCACAGGGACAAAGAGCAAGCAAGCCCTTGTGGAGTGTAGGAGTGGCACTGAGGACAGTTCCTATAAGCAGTTACATGCTGGGGAGAACATCCAAAAGGCTCCTAAAATCCTTCTGACAAAATCCTATTTGTTTATTGAGAAACTAAATGATTGCAGGTAAGCCTGGTACAGGTATGTGCAGTACACACAGCTTCACTCTTCCTTTACTGTATGCCTTCCTCTAACTTCAGTGTGTGACAGTCCCAGATGATTTGAAACAAAAATAATATTATTAAAAGAAAAAACTTACCATAAATATGACAATGAGAATAAGACAGATCCCCACTATTATCAGGAAAGGGATTAAGTAGTACTCCAAAGGAAGACTGAACTCTGGGATTAACACAACATGGCCACTGTGGGGAGGAAGAGATAACACTTTCTAAATTAATGAAAACTCAATGAACAAGTTGAGGAACAAATACAGTAACAAAAATAAAGCAAATGATTGTTACACAAGATACACTACAGGAATCCCACCTGTGCACAACAACACAGAAAATTCAGTCCATATCCACACAATGTAAAGCTAATTAAATAAAAGGATAAAACACTGTTTCTTACAACATTTTTTAAGTTAAAACTATTTACTGACCTCAATCAAACCTAGAGAAACCATGAAAATCACCTCATAGCTGCTTCAACAGCAGAATAAAAAAACATAACATGACTATCAAACCATACAGTGAAATCATTCTTACTAAAGCATTACAGGTTGCTCTCAGGCACAATTTCATCTGAAACACCCACAACCTCTGTCATCCCACCATCCTATTTTAAAGCTGCAAATATTCAAAAGAGACAATGATCTAATTAATGCAAGGAGTAACACAGGGGCATGTGAGTTAACCTACCCTTTCTCATAAGTAAACTCCTCTTTAAGAGAATTAGCTGACTTCTCACCAATAAAGACAGAAGGAATGTCAATCTTCTTTAAAATCTCAACTGTATTAAAAAAAAAGTAGGGAAATAGAACTATTAGTATGTGGGCAATCTCTGGGTACTTAAGATACAAGACCTGAACATTGTGAGACTATCACAACAGGAAGACATTTTAACACACGACATCCAGACCAGCACACATGCATGTTACACTATTCCTTTTTCTACACAATTTCTAGGCAATTTATTGCAGGTAGAAAAATCAAAATTCCTGATGGAATAAAGGGAGCCTAAAACCAAAATATGTTGACAAAAGAGGATGACAATTTTAACCAGAACATCAATCTTCACTCAGAGATTCAAGCAAGTCACATAGTTCCATTGATTTCCAGAATTTCTGGCAGCTTACAAGATTTTGTGAACTGGTTCTATAAGTTTTAATTAAATCTGTCTTCCCTCCTTTTCACCCCAAACATAAATAAACATACTGGAAACAACTGTGGCTACATAAGGTCAAAAAGAAGAAAGCAGAAAATTAACAAGTCNCACACCTTATTTCAGTCTCAAGAAACTGGATGAGATATTGTCTTCTGTTTACCAGTGAAGGCAGTAATAAATGAAAACTTATTGAAAGATAAATCCCATATCCCAGAAAACTTTCTCCTCAGCTTCATTTTATATTGATTTTCCCCCTAATAGTTCACATTTAAGGCCCACAGTAACCTGAGTTTANTCCATCTCAAAGCAGTCAGGTTCCCCAAGGCAAGAGCACACGTGGCTGAACATCAGCTCACACTATGAGGTCTGTGTTTGGTGTGGACTTGTTCTATGTTTGGGTTACTCAGTGAAACCTGAAAATAAGATTCACATGGGTTGAAAATTCATTAAACCCACTTTCATGTAACTGCCTGGGCTGCTCAGCTCCCATTGTTTGCCAAAGTTCATTCCTAGTTTACTCAATGGCATTTCCATTGGAAAAGAATTTGTTTTCCTCTTACTTATTTTCCTGTTCCACACTGAAAAGGTTGAAAACTGGACAAAATAAAGAAATGCCACAAAGAAAGCAATAATAGCACTAGAAACACAAAGCACATACCAGAGAACAGACCCAACATTCTGACAAGATTTCAAGATGTTCTGAATGTATTCACTCCAGGAAGGTTAAAACTGGAACAGCTAACACAAGGAACAAATAGGAAATGGTGCACTGGCTCTAACTATTCTTTTTCCAACTGAAAATAAGTGTATGTGATATGCTAGAATCCATTTGTCAGAGGAACAGGAAGGTGCACCCAGCAGGGCAACAAACTGCAATGACTATCACAGATGAACTTCATGAGCTGGTCTTTTCCAACCTAAATGGTTCTAGGATTCTAAATACTAAAATGTCATATTATAAAGTTTGATTTCCTTCCAAATGTGCATTTTCTACTTTTCCTATATTTCTACTTCACTAACAACACATCAGCTATTTTCTTTATCAGTAATATAAATCTAGGTCAGAACACTTCAACTATAATTTGAAGGAACACCAAAAGAAATGTTCAGAGAAGGCACAAGTCAATGCATCTGTTCTTAATGCAAATATCTCCTGCTATTAACTCTTAAAAGCAAGAGGATTTATCTGAGTTTTTTGCTTAGTTTGGTTTTGGTTTGTGTTCNTTGGTGGTGGTTTTGTTGTTGAGGTTTTGAGGGGATTTTGGTGGTGCTGCTGTTTCCAGTGGTGAAATGATATTCAAACAGGAGAGAAGAAGTGATACCTGTACTTACTGTCGTTGGATCCCATGCTTATGAGGTCATCAGAATCGACATTGTGAACTATGGCTGCCTTGTATCCAGCTCTCTGGGCATTTAACACCTGAAAGCCACAAAAATGCTCACTGGAAAGACCATTGCTTCCAAATGCAGCAGTCTGTGCTTTCTGAGATAAGGTGCACTTTTACAAAGTGATTCATAGACACAATTTGCACTTATAAAGCACATGTCACCTTTCAAAGCAAAATCACATCATTCAATCACCACATAACTCAACCTACCACACAGCAGCAAAAGCAAATATAGTTGAATCTCCTTTCAGTTCATGAAACTCAACAACAAACTGAAGAGCCCTCTTTTCCTTAAGACATCCTTAGCTGCCCATTGTATCAGGGTAATTTTCAAGAAAACCACAGTCAAAGACAAATCATTTTAATTTTGCATTTTTAAAATCATAGAACATTAAGGGCTGGAAGGGACCTTAAAGATCAAGTGGCTGGAGGATGTCCAGAGCAGGGAATGGAGCTGGGCAAGGGTCTNAAGCACAAGAAGTGGTTGAGGGAGCTTGGGGGCTCAGCCTGGAGCAGAGGAGGCTGACAGGTGACCTCACTCACTCCCACTCTGGCAGGAGGGTGCAGCCAGCTGGGAGCAGGGCTCCTGTCCCAGGCAACCAGCAGCAAGGCAAGAGGACACAGTCTTAAGCTGTTCCAGGGAAGTTCAGGTTGGACATTAGGAAGAATTTCTTCACAGAAAGGGTGATAAATATTGGAGGTGGTCGAGTCTCCATCCCTGGAGGTGTTTAACCAAAGACTGGACATGGCACTCAGAGCCCTTGTAGTTGACATAATGGTGTTTAGTCACAGGCAGGTCATTGGTTGGACTTGTGAGCTCTGCTTTATCTGCCTGGAGACAATAAAATTCTCCTTCCCTTTCATATCAGTGTCTATTCCACTGTTAGCTACAGAAATTCTTCTGAAGCACTGGTAAACTCTTTGAAACAGAGGGTGGGGGAAATCAAGTCTTACCTTGACATCAAAGTTGCACTCCAGCCTTCGGATCAAGACAATAAAAGCACCAGAGGAGTTGTCCCTCAGTGGAGGTGGGGCTATAGGCTCACATGCATTCTCTGGTTTGGAATTTATTAGAAATCCCTAGAAACCAGGAGCAGAAAAAGAAGCTTCATTTCTCTTGAACAAAAGGGTCAGTATCAAGTATATGGAAAGAAAACTGCACATTTTCATACAACAGCTAAACAAATTCTTAGTATCAGCTCAGTCCTATATCATAATAAGATTTCTNCTTTCCTGACTACATATTTTGATTCATCAGAATTTTTATGTCTGTAAAGAATTAGCAAGTTTAAAAGAAAACAGAGTTTTTCTAATCCCATCATACTCAGACTCTGCAGTGTAATTCAAGAAAAAAGAANACAGCATATACTCCATTGATATAGTGTAACTATTGCTCTAAGACAACATATGGATAATATGGAGACTAATCAGGAAACCAGAAGTACAATGGCCTCAGAAGCACCAACACAAACTCAGCACTCACCAATTAACAACAGAATACAAAGTTCCATGTATGACCCCAGTGCTGGCCTAGCATACAGAACAGTTGGTTTGCTATGGCAAGCAAAGATCACTCAATAAGCTACAGCTGAAAGCTTCAAGAAGCAGGAAACTCTGGCAATATCAACTTTGAAGCAATCTCTGAGCTGTTTTTAGGTGGCTGAGATGGTGGCCTTCTGCTGGCAGTCTGTAGCCACTTACTATAGAATCTGACAGATTGTGTTTTACAACTTGCATACTAACAAACCTTAATCACAAGCACTGAAAGAGTATACCTTTTTCATTGTATTGTAACAAATATAGCATTTTTAAAAAGTAATTAAAATCTGAATGCAAAGAAAAAAATTTTAGTATAATATTCAGGTCTAAAATGCCATCATTTCTACATATGTGATGACATCTGCCTTAATTAAGACACNGATCTGTCTAACAGTTAAAAGGTCAGAATCAAAGCTCCTTATATCTATTTCTGGTGCATTAAATTGGCTCTCTACATGGGTAAATCACTTAATCACCCTCTGATTCTCAATATAGTCAGTAAACAACTACACAGCTTTAACACACCTTCTCCCCATGATAACACCCACTGGGCATGGAAATGAAGCCTGCTTGAGGGGAACTGCAGAGAAATTCCTGAGTTACAGAAACTCCTGCAGAACTTCATTACACTTTGGGATTAAAAGGGCAGCATGGAATTAAAGAGTGATCCACCCTTTTACTTTATCACCAGCTCCTTTTTTGTGTAGCAGTTACTCTCCACAGTGCTGCAGAGTCAGGTTTTGGGGCCATACAGACTTACAGACAGAAGTAACACCAAAACAACTCCCTGCCCACGTGGGCTGTTCACAGTCTCCAAGGGTGTGTATGATACAAACCCCCTTCTCCAGAACCTGGAAGGTGGTCTGCCTAAATTTGTGTGTAAGAATTCTAAGCTGTAAAAGCACACATATCTCAGTTGTAAACCTTCATGCACTGTTCAAAGGCGACAGCAAGACAAATAAATCATTGCCAAATAAATCATTGTGACTGATTGCATGTAGCCACTTCCACAGTAAAAAAAGAGAAGGAAGACTGAACTCCCCACAAGCCCTAAACTGCCTGGATGGCCGACAGAACCTCCCTCCCATGGACAAGTGTTTCAATTGCCCAAGCGGAACAGAAAATACATTTTATCCAAAATGAACACACTTACTGACACTGACTGGGATCTAAAGGAAACACGTGGCTGTGTCGCTGCAGAGCAGCCAGGTCAGGCGGGAGCAGGGAGCCTGCCCCTCGGTGCTGACCTCAGCACAACACACCACAGCTGCACANCTCAGACACAAACTACCTGGGGAATGTGAGCACCAGAACTGACCTGGACACTCATCTGGCTTTAGGTACTTCTCCAAGCAACAGGACTGTGGCACCAGCTCACAGCATTAACATCACCACGTGTAATTTATTTCTAAATAATTTAGTTTCTACCTCCTCTACCCTGTATTACAGAGAGAAGGAATAAAAGCCTTCACACCAGTTACTACAGCCACCAGTATGTCTGGACAGCTTCTACCCCAGCAGAAGCCAGGAAGAGCAGAACAAGCCTTATCATTGCTGTCTAAGGAAGATATATTTATTTAACCTCTCACAGTTCCCTCCCATTTTACTTGCAACTTAATCTCTCTTCTGTAATTTCCCTCAGTCCACCTACATATCTTCCTGTGTTCCAAGTGAGTGTGCTGACCACATTAAAGGCATGGAAAGTAATTATCCTGCTGTACAAAACATTCTTGCTGCTGTATTTCAGAAGACATGTCTTCAGAATTTCTCATCCAGCACAAAATAATGATAAAATCTAACCTGTATTCCCATGGCCATATCCATCTTGGATAGTTTTTGCATATTAATAATTTTGCATGAAGTCAATAGTTTTTCCCTTTCTAGTTCCATTAACATCTGCAAGCCTTTACATCTTATTTCTGTCTTCTCTAAGACTAGGTGAATTTTACCATTTCATATGGTATAATATTTATACCTTTTTCCAAGTCAATGAAAATGAGATCAAGAAAACTTAAAAAAAACATTTAAAAGGCCACATGCCTATTTTCTGCTAATTCAATAGGCTAGCACTTCCTAGTGCCTTCCCTTGGTATTATGATAACCAGCTTTCAAGTCATGGCCCAGCATCCCNACCCCAACACCATGCTGCTTCAAGAAGTAAAGACACTAACAGATAAGTAACAAAAATGTGTATGTGTATCTGCATTGTGCCCACTTACTGATACAGAGTAAAATAAAAGAGCATGAGTGTAATGGAGGCTTTAAGGGACACTGGGGGAACGGGGAAACCTTCTCACCTGCTGTGGACTGTGTACTGCAATTGAAATAAAACCAGTAAGAAGAGGTGACAGGGTCACTCACAATCCCTGCCCTGACCCCAGGGCTGGGCTCAGGGTGAGGCACCAGGGCAGAGCTGCAGCTCCTGAGCTCCCCACTGGCTGCTTGAGCAATGCAAGGAGAGCAGCAAACACAGAACTGGAACTCCTCCCAATACTGAGCCACAGCTGCTTCCCCCAGCACACTTAACCTGGGCCACACCAAGGAAACAATTCCCAACATGACTGTACAGAGACAAGGAATCTTCCAAACACATCTGTCAAAAACTTGCATCAGACAAGTCTGGCATCCACAGGTTCCAGTGCAAGGTAACTGACATCAAGTGTCAGTATTGCCACTGAAACACAGAAAACAGGGATCTGCCAAACTTCCCTTAGGTTTCCATTATTTACCTATTTTTAATTTATTTGTTAAAAATTTCAGCAAAACAAAGATTACCAAAGTTCTCCTCTTAGGAGAAGAATCTGCCTATTCACAGGCAGTATCAGATCCTTTNCACAGTTGTTTTGTTTGAGCAGCTGATAAATAATTTCTNTCTTTATTTTTCCTTGGTACTACATTCCTTTAACTTTTATCTTTTTTAGCTTACAAANGAAATGTTCATCACATACAGTTTTCTTTAAATATATTCAACATTCAAATTCCATCCAGCACTTCCCAATCAAATCTGTCATTATCTTGAACTTTGTACCCTACACTGAGATACAAAAATGACTGTGGGGGTTTTACCCCATCCAGCCCCACACAGCCACTCACTCACCCACCCCCCACCAGCAGCAGGGAGAGGATTGGAAGGGTAGAAGCTAAAGAACTTGTGGCTTGAGACAAAGACAGGTTAATAAGAAAAGCAAAAGCCACACACACAAGCAAAGGAAAAGAAAGAATTAATTNACTTCCTGCACAGGCAGCAGGTGCTCAGCCACCTCCAGGAGAGCAGGGCCCCATCACACACAGCAGTGCCTTGGGCACACAAACACCACACTCAAGAGCCCCTCTCCNTTTTCTTCCTTCCCCCACTTTATATCCTGAGCACGATGCCATAGCTCATCCCTTTGATCTTTGGGCTCTCTGTGCTGGCTGTGCCTTCTCCCAGCCAGGCACCCCCAACTCCCCCAGCACAGCAGGAGGAACAGGAAAGGCTCTGGCTGTGCTGGCACTGCCCAAAATAACAAAATCAGCTCTATACAATCAGCCTGTGCTCAGCACAAACCCAACACAGCTCCANAGCAGACAGTGGGAAGAAAACTCTACCCCAGCTTAAACCAGCACAATACATATTGCTTTTTACCTTCAAGCCTTCTGCTGGCAGTCTGTANCCAAATCTAGCAGGTAGATCATCAAATGTCTGGGTTCCATTTTCAAGGTTATACTAAGAGAAAAACATTTTTTAAAAAATTAGGTTTGCAACAAGACAGAAATAGTTAACAAGTATAAACAAAACCAAACATCACTGCATTTTTTAAGATTAAAATACTTATCAGATATAGAACACCTTGTTACCATGTCAATGAAATCACAAAACTGCTTATTCCACCTGTCTTCTACCCACATGTTAACATCATTCTTTTCTTATCTAGCTGTCAAAACAAGAAAGTAAGTAATAGGTATTTTGTTGAACTATTTGTATGGTAAATCTTTCTTTCTAATGTCTAAAATTCAAACACCACCACATGTGCAGAACAGAAACTACAAACAAACCAAGCAAGCAAAAATCTGAAGAGCTGGGACGTCTGGATGTACAGTATTCACTTGATGGTTGTGGTGGGGGTTTGGCCCTGAATTCATTTGTGTACAGGGAAAAACAGCTTCCAAGAGGTGCTTTACTTCTGTCTCTTATACACATCTAGATGTGTATAAGAGACAGGGGTTTGGCCCTGAATTCATTTGTGTACAGGGAAAAACAGCTTCCAAGAGGTGCTTTACTGCAGACAAAGAATAGTCTGCATATGCCATCCCTTCCCAACTCCCTGCTACACATTCAGATTAGTAGCTGAAAAGCATCTCCACAGTTTAGTCTTATAATAACCACAAGCTTTCATTTTAAAGCAGAGGAATGCTGTAAAAGACCCTAAATCTGTGCAACCTTTGTTTCCCCTTTCTTTGTTCATCTTCTCTGGCTGTATAACATGCAGAATTCATACAGAAAAAAAGTCCTGTGTATATATGGCATATTTTTTTCATTTAAAAAAAAGTATTTCCTGCCAAAGTTGTGAACTCTACAGTTAATGGACCTGAAAGTGCATCAGCTGTTTTCTTAAAGNGTTTGGTGAGTCACAAATGTTTGTGTACATACACAAATGTTTGTGTATTCACCATACCACCCAATGCCCCACTGAACAGCCAAGTCAGGACCCTGTTTGCTTCACAGGGTTGTTTCCTACCAGGCTTAGACAGGGGAGCTCAAACTGTAGCTCAGAGACAAACACTGCCAGGATCTATCTGAAGTCTTCCAAAGGTGCAATGCCTGGAAGGAGCCTTCTTCCCACAGACTCTGAGGGGCAAGATATAGGAATGGAGCCAAATTTCAAGGAAGCTTCTGTGTTCTGTGTAACCAATGTGCTGCACACAATCTCTCCTCCTGACCTTCCACCACCACCTTTCATCCACCTTCTTCCAAACATCCTGAGCTCAGGCTACTGGCAGTTTGCCCTTGAACCTCTTGACAAGCCACAGCTTAGGCCAGGAGTTTGACACAAACCTATTTCTTTTTACCTCTTTTTTATAAAATAACCAATCCCATCTCACATGCACATAACAGTACCTCACACAGACATGATCCTTTGCACTATATCAGAACACAGAAGCATAAAACCATTCCTAAACTAAAAGGGAAACAAGGAACTCTGCTCCTTGGTAAACCCAAAACTTGGGCCAGAGCTTTGCTAACAAATGGGTAATCACTAAATGGTGAAATCTCTCAAGACTGTAAGTGATCTGTGCACCAGCAATTCCATGTGACACAGTGCAAACATTCCCTCTTCTGAGCATCTTTTAAGCATTCCACTGGCTCCTTTGTACAGCAGTTTAGTATCTAGTTCATCTCTTCATTTCTTACTCAAGATATTCTCAGAATAAATCTGCAACTTCCAAATATCCAAGAATAAAAGACCCTTTCTTTTTATATGGAATCATTTTAGAATACTACAAACAAAGCTTAAATAAAAAAAAAAATCAAACTAAACTTCCAAAGTGCCCTGTTTTTCTTTTTTGAAGTTTGTTTTATTTTAAGTAACTTTTCTAAGAGAGGAAGAAGCAAGAATGAGTTAGGATTTTATGAAAAGAGGAAGCACAGGCTAGGTGACAGTAAAAAAGGGGGGAAAGGGAAATCATGCTTGCAGTAAAAAGTTTAAAATTTCACAATAAAATGGTGATGTCAGTGCCATAATAAAGCAATTATCTATCTGCATTGTTTCTTTACATTTTTTTCTATAGAAAGTATTTATACTTTTAACAACCTGAAAATCCCAATACCATACTTCAGTATTCATCAACCCCACTTTACCACAAACTTTTAAGTATTTTTCTTTTAAAATTTGTCTNCAAAATTGGTATGACATTAACAACTCTTCTCTATATCACTGGAACAGGCAGGAGGCTCCTGTAAATAGGTTTAATTGTTCCAGTAGCTTAAGCTTGATCCTACAAAGACATTTATAACTTCCTTAAAATGCCACAGTATATCAAACTGGTAATAAACAGCATCAGCTTTTACCACTTATCTATTTTATTATACTGTTTATTATTTTCCTTAATGACAGCAGATATTTCCAGCTACTTAAAAATTGTATCCTGGTGTAAGATACACAAAACTCCTCACAGACAAGGCCTCCAGCCCACACAAATAAATTATACTAGCCATAAAAGATTATTTAAATCCAGAAACCCTACAAACAGCACCCATCACCAAAACTTAAACTGCTGTCTAAACCAAAGAATGCAATTAACAGGGTTATAACATGCTACAGGTCATCTGGTCAGAGAGGAACTCTGTAAATGACTAAGGGAATTGAGCACATACCATCTGTAAACTCATTTGAAAATGTACAATTTATTGTTTATTGAAGTAAACTGTTAAGGCAGCTCCATTCCAAGCAACCTGCTAGAGCATTTATTGCATTTATTGATTCATTAAGAGAAGAGCTGAAGAGATTATTCAATTTTATAGAGATTTCATCCATGTAGAAAAATATTATTATACTTACTGCTAAAATATCTGCCTCCACAGGTAAAAGATTCAGGAAGGCAAATAACTGCACAGTCACAATAGTGTATATCTGAGTGGCAGACAACATCAGCATTCCTATTGATAACAGCATATTTTATTCAATACCTGCAAGAAAAGAATCAGAGTCAAGGCACACAGCAAACACTTTCCTGTGTCATTTTACAGGACTCTTGGTCACTTAAAACTTTTCTGCTAAGGAAGTATGCAAAGTGTTATTCAATGTATACCTCTGAGAAACACTAATCTTACACTTACATGATTATTTTTAAAGTTATATGATTATTTCAGAAGCATGTCCCTCCATGGGAGCAACAGCATGCAGCATGTAAGAGCAAGACTTCAAATGGCTTAAGGCACCACAGAGCAATGCAAGGGGTATAAAGGGATAATCATTCACATGATATGAATCATCCTTAGACACTTTATTTTAAACTTCCCTTCCTCTAGCCAACTCCAAACCAGCAAAATCCCTGATGTACCTCGAATATNTCCACTAAAAGTACATATCCCAAAAACAGACTTGCAAAAGCAATGAGATACCAACTTGGAGGAACTTCACATTTCTCAGGCTTAGCTACAACATGACTGTGGGCAAGCAACTTCTCAGGAACACAGAAAGCACCAAGTATCTTATTCCCTTTAGAAAAGCTCACACCCAACCAGGATCAAGTTGGAAACCCCAACATTCAGAATTTAAATACACATGATCCAGCACACCTCATGCTCATGAGAACTAAACAAGCACCAAGGAAGGGCTGTGCTACACCCAGCAGGAAATCTGACCACTTGCACTCCTGCAGGGAAGAGAACTGTACAGATGTCTAAGTCTCTCTAGAGATTCTTCTGGTCTCAAAGAGGGAAATTACTGGAAATTTCATAAAATAGTCACAATACAAAACAACAGAAATGGGTCCATTTCTGGGTCCAACATGGCTATAAGAATTAAAATAATTAACAGACAAGTATTAAAAGTGGACAGTATGTACTTTATATAATTATCCAAACATCTGGATCTCCTCTAACTTCTTTTACTAGAGTAATTAAAATTCCTTCACAAAAAACTCAATTAAGTCATCCAAAGTGCTTGTTGAAACTATTTTTGTCAAAAACCTCCAAACTGTGGCTTCTTATATAAATGGTTTCATGTGAATTTGTTTTCATTTGACTGCAGATATTTCNTCTGAAAACTGTTGACTTAACTGAGAAATCAGAGCCCACATTACTACTTTCTTTTTCAGAATCAAGAAATACTTAAGAATTCCTGTCCTTCTGACCTGTCCTTCATGGGTTTTTCAAGCAAAAAGCANTGTCCCATGATGTGAGGTTCTCAATGTTAATTAAAGCAAATACCAGAGACAGACTTGATTTAAGCTAACATGAAGATAATTAGAATTTATTACTACTATTTGGAGGAAATAGCTGATACTTTCAAAACCAGTTCTCATGATTCTAACTTGGTCAGAATCAGACACATCATGATTTGTGAAACTTTCAACTGGTTCACAGAAATGAAGTTACAAGAAAAAAAATGGTAGTGAGTTACAAAATGAATGAACTTTCATTACTAAATTAAGATTTATCACCTTCTCTCATCAGCCTGCCCTAAAAAAAGAGGACATCAGTGAAATTGGAAAGATAAAAGAACCATTGTTTCAAAAGTACAGCCATTTTTACTATGAGAGAAACAACAGTACACTTGAAGCAACCACAGCATTTTAACCAACACAGTAAATTCAGCACAGAGAAAAGCACTAAAAGAGTATTAAGCAGGTTAGAAAACACAAGAATTAAAGTGGTCCTTGCTAACAAAATGCATATACAGTGCACTCTTCCCTCTCAAAGGTACATACACACAATTTCTCCTGTGCTCAGGATCCGATGCCACAAATGCAAACCAAAAAGCCTCACAATTCCTGAAGCTGCAGGCTCCTTGGAAAGCAAACCAAAAAGCCTCACAATTCCTGAAGCTGCAGGCTCCTTGGAAAGCAAACCAAAAAGCCTCACAATTCCTGAAGCTGCAGGCTCCTTGGAAAGCAAACCAAAAAGCCTCACAATTCCTGAAGCTGCAGGCTCCTTGGAAAGCAAACCAAAAAGCCTCACAATTCCTGAAGCTGCAGGCTCCTTGGAAAGCAAGCCCCTCTCAGCTGAGGGAGGCAGCTCAGAGCACACAGGAAGGCAGGTGGGTGGAAAAGGGCTTTACTGTAAACCAAACCAAACAAGTAAAACCTGACTCTGCAGTAACCTTCCTCACTTCACACTTGATTTACCACTGTGTACAGACAAAGTTGTCCTTAAATAACTTTGAGCATTTCTCCCCACTCTCCGTGCTAGAGCTCACAAAGCAAACTGTGCCTGAGGTGCATCCCTCTGACATGGGACTGAACAGGACAGAAGTGGGGAGGGAAGATGTGGGTGTGCTGGCCCAGCACAGCTAGGAGCAGCAAGATGTCCCTGGAGCAAACACACTGAGCACATTTAAGATAGAGGTCACAAAGGCATTACACAGCTCCAGACACAAACTTTAACAGCTTTTGGCAAATATTCACAGATGAGGCTTCACAAACTAGACCTAAATATGAAATTTTCAGGTATTTGTATCTCAATCAACTCAAAATGTGTTTCTGAGCATAAAAGAACACAAAGCAATTCCATGTTCACATGGTTATGTTTACATTTTAACTCCCTCAATAAAACAGCTTCTCCCTCCCACTTCTGAAAAAAAAACCTTGGACATCTGTATGAAACAACTTAAATTCTATTATTGTAAAGTCAAATGAGATTATAAATCTTACAGCAATCACCAAAAAATACGAACATACAGAAACTTCGTGACAAATTCCAAATATTTTGGTGGATTGGGCTGCACCTTCCAAAATGCCATAAGCAGAGCTAATAACAGCAATTCTCGTTCACATGCTCTAATCCCCCGTATCTNAATTCCTGCATTTTGATGCCATCGTCTCATCACTGACACAAAGCTCCATCTCAGACCTATTACAAAACTGGATAGTGACGCACGCCAAGTAAGATCAGCACTCACACCTGTTAAAAGCAGGAAGAATTCCTCTCAATTAATTTCAACGTTTTTACTAAGAACGCGGCTCCCAGCGAGTCCGGCTCCAGCCACTCGTTTCCGCGGCAGCCCNAGCACAGGTTACCCTGTCAAGAACCATCCACCCGCGGGGACGGGCGGCGGAGCAGGCCCGAGCTCCCCCCTGAGCCCTCAGCCCACGGAGCGGCCCCGCCTCGCCAGCCCAAGGGCGGAGGCCAATAAGCACTGCGCAATGGAGCGCCAGGCCCGGACGCGCAAACCGCCGCACGGCCGGAGCGCCCGGGAAGCCCCGCGGCCGCGCCCGGCGCTCACCTGCGGCCCGGGGACCCCGCCCGCTCCCTGCGGCCCGCGGCCCCGCGCTCCGGCGGCCTAGGCCGACGCCATGGCGCCTTCCGTGCGATCGGCGCCCGCGCCGGAAGTCCCGCCTGCCGCCGCGCGGCCGCGGGCTGCGGCCCGCCACAGCCCATTGGCCAGGCGGGCTGTCACTCAGCCGCGGGGGGGCGGGCCCGGCTCCGCGGGGGCGGGGCTTCGCTGTGGCTCCCGCCCCGCCGCCAGGGGGCGCGCGACACCGCCGGGGCCGAAGCGGAGCGTCCGGGGGCGGCTCGCACATCTGGGAACATCTGGGAACATCTGGGAACATCTGGGGCACAGGCCCTGCGAGGACAGCACGCAGTGCGTGTCTAATCCCACGGACGCAGGGATGTGTATGTGCAGTTCCCACGGCTGGAGAATATCTTGTCCTAAAGAGCAAAGCCAAACTCTTGGTCGAGAGAGGGTTAACTGTTTAACCTGAGGGTAAGGACTCCCACCGGCTTCACAGGAGTCGTGCGTATTTCCCAGCCATAACATCGCAAATATTTCCATGTAAATATATCCATGGCGATCTATAAGTTTGTAAATCGGAAACAAACAGCGCGGTCGCAGCTGCCGCAGGAAGCCCCGCGGCCCGGCCCCGCGCAGGCGCCGGCGGGCCCGCCCTTCCCGGGCCGTGCCGCTGCCGCTGCCGCTGCCGGTGCCGCTGCCGGTGCCGGTATCTCCGCGGCGATGCTGCTGGTGCTCTCGGCCGAGCACCGGGCGCACCTGGGCTGTTTGCCGCGGGCCGGCGGCGCAGGTCGGGGCTGCCGCGGGGCCGCGGGCGGGGGGCGCCGGGCCGGGCCGGGGCTGCAGCGGGGCCGGGGCTGCAGCCGGCCTGTTCTCTCTCTCTGTCCTCACAGCTTTTGGCGAGCGGGGCCGGGGCTGCAGCCGGCACGTTCTCTCTCTCTGTCCTCACAGCTTTTGGTGAGCTGGGCCGGGGCTGCAGCCGGCACGTTCTCTCTCTCTGTCCTTACAGCTTTTGGCGATCTGGGCCGCCTGGCGCTGGAGCAGCTGCGGCGGGGAGCAGCACCGCGGGCCTGCGAGACCGCCGCCAGTGAGAGCCGGGCTGGGCAGCGGGGGGAGCGGGAGCGGGTGCACCGGGCCGGAGAGCGGGGAGACCGGGCCGGGAAACCGGGAGAAAGGGCACCGGGCCCGGCAGCGGGGGGAACGGGCCGGGCCCAGGGGCACAGGGCCGGGCTGTGAGGAGATTGGGGCACAGGGCCGGGCCCAGGGGCACAGGGCCGGGC
>OAMK01000028.1:127736-161282 GCA_900205225.1 Saxicola maurus maurus | reverse complement strand
GCTCTGCTCTGTCCCTGGCTCTGTCCCTGGCTCTGGCTCTGTCCCTGGCTCTGTCCCTGGCTCTGGTTCTTGCTCTGGCTCTGTCCCTGGCTCTGCTCTGGCTCTGGCTCTGTCCCTGTCCCTGGCTCTGTCCCTGGCTCTGCTCTGGTCTGGCTCTGGCTCCTGCAGTAACCCTGTGCTGATGCTCTGCTCTGTCACTGCTGCTGGAGGGATCTCCTGCTCCATCCCACAACCTTTGTTCCTGCTCTCTTCTCCCTGGGGGCCTGGTCTTTACTGCTGCATAAATAAAACAAACTAGAAATTACTGAAAAATTACTCCCTTAGCACAAGCATTGTGACAAACAGAGATTCATCCTCCGTGCTGTGGCAGCCAGGGCAGAGGATGATCCTGAGGAGAAGCCAGGCTGAAAGATTTCTGGTGTTATTCTGGGCTGACAGACAGGAGATGAACTTCCTCAGAGCTGTGATGAAATAACTGCTGAAGACATGTGGAGTTCAGTTTTGGCTTCTGCAGAAAAGTAAAAACTGTGTGGAAAGGTTGTCTGGCTGTCTTTGTAAAGCACCTGCAAAGTGCAGAATCTGATTTGCTGGTTTTTCCTTGATGCCTGTGCTAGGAACAGCAGAGAGAGAAAAGTCTGAACTGAAATTCCTCTTGGGCCAAATGGAAAGAGCAAAAATTCCACCTGACACAGACCCAGACTTGTCCTGACTGTTGTCCCTGCTGTGGCATTTTAGGTACTGACAGAAGGGAAATGTTTTTAGTCATTCAGTTTCCAGCATTTCTATGAAAAAGAGAAGTTCAAAGGTGTTTCACCATTGGGTCTTTGAGACAAAGCTATGTCAGTATTTAAAACTGAATTTATATGTGACACTTTACATAAACTACAGCTTTTAAAAAAATATTTAATGTTAGCTCCTGAGAGTTTGCAGTTTACAGTTGAATTATTTCTTTGAGATGTTTGAATCACTATTCCTTTGACAGTGTAATTCCAGATGACACATGGAAGAGTCCTGACCTGCCAGATCATCTCTGCTGGGCCTAAATAAAACTTGCAGTCTTCCCTTTGCTGAATTCTTTACTGAATTCTCACTTTAAAAGATGTTTATTTCAATTTAAAATCCTGATATGATTGCCTTATTGTAAAGCATTTAAATACAAGTATTTCAAAATCCTGATACAAAGTTTTACTGTTTTGCTGATAATATGTGTAATTTGTGCTGCCTCCATTCCCTTAGAGCCCAGCAGTGTGTTCCTGCCCCTCCTCTCAAGGCTGCAATCCTCACAGGAGTGTCCTTGCACCCCATCAGAGACCTCTGGGTGCTCCCACACTGCTCAACAGCTGATACTTCTGTACATTATTTTGAGCTCAAATGTCCACATTTGTACTTAAAAAGATTTCAGCTAGACTGTGTTTGCTGGAATATTGGTGCAGTGTCAGAAATGACAGGGATTCTTTNTGTTCAGCTAAATTTACTTGCAATTCTGGTCCCATTTTAAAATTCTCATGTACAGAGAGCAGCAGTGCAGAACTGTCATCCTTCCCAAGCTCAGGTCAGCTCTCAGCTCGAGGGGTTGTTTCTTTATTTTGGAAATGTTTTGTTTGAGGAAAGACTTGGTCTGTTAACCAGCTCCTGCTTTTCATCTGTTTTTCATGGCAATGATCACATTTCCCAACCATTTGCAAACAGTGTCTGGCAGGATTTCCTGGATACACATTAGTTTTGAGATTGTGGAAGGTCAACTTTCTGATCTCTGGTGATTAGTGTGGTTATTTGTTCTGCCTTCTCCTCCATGGGAACTAACCAGCTCATGTGGAAGGCAGGAATAGTGCCCAAGAAAAATTCATCTGCAGCTGATCACCTCCACCATAATCACAAAGAAAAAATCATCCAAGTGGGACATCTCCTGACCTTTGTGCATGAAACTTTCTGAACAGCTGGAACCAATATGTTTGGAGTCAGAGTTTTGCAAGAAGCTTCTGAACAAGTTTTTCACAACCTGGTCCCATTTTTGTCTGCCAGAGTGAGGAGCAGATAATTCATGAGCTGCAGCTGAGAGCAGAGCTCACTGTGGAAAGAACCATTTCTGTTAGACCTTTATTTTAACATTCTAAGTCAAAAGTGAGAGGGTAATAAAAACAGGTGAACCAACAGATGTTTATAGAAATTTGACCAATGTGAATTTGTTTCTTGTGAAGAAGTGATGGGTTTTTATCTCGTGTACTTGTGTAAGAGGTTGAAGCCATGGAAATCTTTCCATGCTGTGAGGGAACCCTCTAAATGGGGGTAGGGAATAGCAGAGAGGATGCTGATGTTGGTAAAAGATGGAGTTTTGTCATTATTTGAATCCATCAGACCTTTCTCCAGCCCTGGAAGTGGGGCTGTGTTGGATTTTGGATCTGACAGGGAGGAGGAAGGAGCCATGCTCCACATCCTCAGCCAGCAGCTGAACTTGGGTGATTCCTTTCCTTTTCCTCACCCTCTGCCTTACAGAGAGGGCAGCATTCTGTTCTGCCTTTTGTCTGTTTGAGAATTATGTATCTCCTGAGCTGTCTGTTTTCCTGACTGTATTCTCAGCAGTGATTAAATTGCCCAAATGGAGGAAGTAAGATAAGTCCTGATGCATTCAAGGTCATGGTTGTCTCAGCATTCATTGAAGTGAAGCAGATTTTCTCCTATTGAATTTATTTTACAGAGGAAATGCCAAAGGCATCCTGATCTTTGCTTTCTCTGCCACAATATTGCTCCTGATAATACTTCAATAACAAATTATTTTNTAAAATACTGAGAGATTTGAGTGGCTTGATATTTTAAAGAATTCTACCTACCTCATAACCNCTATGGAGGTAGATAAATACAGACCCAAAGTAATTTTATTCATCTAAATAATGATGTCTGTGATATATTGAATGAAATTTGTTGCCTAAATATTATTTTTAGTTGGTTATGTTGTAACTAAATCATGGAAGAAAATGCTTTTGCATTTGCTCTGTGGCAGACTGAAGTCTCATTTACAAGATGTAAATCTTGGTCTGAAGAGTTGGGGATTTGTGTCATGGAGGGAAAAATGAGAGAATCTAGTTTGGCTCTGCATGTCTCTTGTGCTGTAGCTGCTGGCTTCATATTAACATATAAATATTACTGTCTGGAAGTTCAGAGAACTGAAGTTATTTTGACCTGTTTGGAGCTTAGTAAATGTGGTGACCTGGAGAGGATGATCCCTGCAGTGCCAGGAGCTGCTTTGCACAGATGTGTGGATTTTGGGCCAGTGCTCAGTTCCTAGAGGAGGAGTGTCTGTTTGGGAAAGCTGTTTCTGGGTCTTTGTTTGGAAATCCTGACCAAGCACTTCAAAAGCTTGTCATAGGAAAAAGTTAAAACAACTGCTGAGCATTTGTGGAAAGGGATTCTAGAGACTGCTGTGACAGTGTTTTGTTGTTTTTGAAGAAATGCTGCTCCCTCTGTGATTTCAAAATCAGAAGGCAGGCAGGATTGCAGATGGGCCTACTTATGGAGTAGAAAATAGATTTATTTCTGCAACAAAAACCTTTTACAGAAGTGTACTTGAATATATTGCAATGGTCTGAAGCTCTTGACAAGTTATTCTTTGAATTGCAAAGCAAAAGCAGTGCATAGCAAAATAGTCTTATTGGTGTTATGATCATTAATTCAACCCTCTAAATTCTCTGATTAAAAAGGCGCCAGAACTAGGAAAAAAATATATTTTGTTTGTTTGATTGATTGTTTTGGTTTGGTTTGGTTTGGTTTGGTTTGGTTTGGTTTGGTTTGGTTTGGTTTGGTTTGGTTTGGTTTTGTTAGTGAATGCACAATGCCCTGGGAACATTAATGGTGATTTTCTGACAGACTCAGAAAGCAAAACATGAAATAAAAATCTAGATTTTATCTAGAGGAGAATTCTGGGACTAAATTCTGCAGTCACACATTTCTCTGCTCTGGCCAGTGCAGTAGAGTATAACATCAGGTATTTTTCTAGAACTCCAGAGGTGTTTTGTGTCCTGTTTGCTCTGGGTTGTTTTTCTATCCAACCATCTGTTCTTGCCTGGGGAGGGTTTCAGTGTGTCCTTACAAGGGGGCTCTGCATGGCTGAAGGAGGATTGCAGGATGTGTGAAGGTTGTTTGGATGACTGGAGGATGTTTATGCATTAATTTCCACTAGAATGCACANTATGTTAAAGAACAGCTTCTCTGGAAATGGCACCTTGGCAGACAAAGAGTTTATCAGGTTCACTTCTCCCATTCTTACAAGGCAGCACCAGTTTGTACTTTGTCTGCAGACACAGATTGTTCATCAGNATGGTCCCTTCTGACATCTNTGTGCTGGGACAGGGAGGCATTCCCTCACAAACCCCTCCAGCTCAAGGACAGGGCAGACAGTTCCACTCTGTGACCTGAGCAGCAATTCCAGAGCTGCACACATCTGAAAATGTCATGCATCTCTCACAAAGTAATGCTTTGTCTTAAATTGCTACATTTCCCCTTATATAAAATAAACATGGTTTTAATAAAATCATTGATATGTCTCTTTAGATATGAGTGCTAACTATGAGCACTCATCAAGTAAACAAATGCATTAGTGCTGTTATATATTGTGTAGGTCACAAAACCCTAGGAATGTTCTATATAATAGCTTCATTCAGTACCTTTTTTTTCTTTCTCTCAAGAATTGGGATTTCATCCAAATTCTAAAGGTTGGGTTGTCAATAGAACTCAAAGGGTGTTTTGTTTCCATTTGTGTAACTAGTTTAATGTTTTTTGAGGCCTCCATGTACACCAACAATGGAATCAGTCAGTTCCAGGGGGGCTTAGCAGGACATTCTCAAAGTTCTCTTCAGAGCAAATTATGCTGAAACTGATTCAGGAAAAGAGCAGCTCTCTTCACTGAAGGAGTTACTGAGTGTGGTGTAATAAATATTCAAATATTAAATATTCAGATGTAAAGTTCCAGCTTCAGGATCAGAGATGATGATGAACATGCATCAGGAGAGCAAAGTCCATGGCTCAATCGTTTAATAATTACATTGTGGCTCCTTGTTAGAGCTTCCTGCAGTTTTCATTAAACATTGTCAGTGTCTGAAGAGGCAAGTGCCATGACCTTGATCAGCTAGAACTGGTGAGCTGAGCACTGCAGAGCATCCCTTGAACTCCACAGCAGCAAGTGGCTGAACTGTTGAATTTCTGTTATTAATTTCTGCACTCTAAAAGAAAGTGATGGAGGAATACTGGATTTTATATTGCTATGCTTTAGTGATGTAAGGAATGATATATTCTCATTCTTTCCAACTGTTTAACAGCAGAAATGGAATCAGGAGCATGCAGCTCTAAGCTCTTCCACNTAACCTTACATTTGTCTCCCATGTGTATTTGGGTGCATGATTTTTGCAAAATANGATTAACATTTTGGCTTTGAATGTGGCAAAATTGTGTGCATTCCTTATTAGCAGTGAGTAATGCTGGCATGTAATGGAATTGTGAGGCAGCTGTTGTGCTGGGGCTCTGCTTGTCTTGTTTGTCTCTGGGGGCACCTTTGGCCCCTCACAGCTGTGGACACATCTGGCTGCACCTGGTCACTCTGAAGTGCTGGAAGAATGGGCAAAATTCTTCCTTTTTGGGAGGGGAAGGTTCTTCATGCTAAACCCTGAGTGCAGCACGTGTCTCTGGTGTCTGGTTTTGGTGCAGAATGAAAACTCTGCTGTAGGTTTTTGTTGTCTCTCCCATTTTCCCCTCCTCTGTNAGAAATCCCAAGGCCAGGACTGGCCATGGAAAGGGCTGACACTGTCCCACCCTGNCCCAGTGCCCTGGCCCTGTCCTCCTCCTCCCAAATATTCTTCTGCATTTTCTTCACTTGTGGCTGCAGGCTCAGGCAGGTCAGTCTGTGAATGCAGCTGGAACATCAGCAAGGTTTGTTCTGCAAGTTCTGTGAGCTGCCTGTGTCCATCCTTGCCTTGGCTGCTGCAGGAGCTGGGGAGCAGCTGTGATAAAATCTGTGATCCAGGATTCAGCTGCCACCTTAACTACCTCATGCATCATTTGTGGCTTAGAATGCAGAAAAATAGAAGAGACTTCAAACCTGGTTTTATTTGTAACAGCCCAAGTACCCTTTGGTCTGNCCCAGATGTTTGGGAACATCAAGAAGCCTCAGTGTGTTGAGGCACCTGTGCTAAATAGCAGGAAAGATGCTGGAGCTGTCAGATTTTCCCATCTCAAAGTACTGTGCCATGAAAGGAGCATCTTACCATTTGTCCAGTTGTATCTTTGCAAGGTGGCTTAAAGAAAGGTCCTGGTCCTTCATCCTCTTTTCATCCAGTGCTTGCTGAAGGTAAAAGTAGATTTTTATCTCCCTATGATTGCNTGAAAGGTGTGTGTATTTGGAAGAGCCCCCTCCAACCTACACTACCACCCCCATCCCTGTGATTCCTGAAATGAGATTCCCATGGTAGCTGCAGTCACTGGAAGCTGTTTGGAACACAAAAGCCACATGTGTTTTGTAGATTCAGGGGCTGGATCTTTCAAGGTACTCCCTGAAAACACTGAACAGCNAAATGTGCTGTACCCCTGGTCTGGAGGATGCAAAATGAATGGAGGTGTCTGNAGGTGCACTGGGATGATCTCCCTGTCTTTCAAAGGTGCTTATTGCACTCACCACTAGAATGGGTTTTGAGGATTTTGCAGCAGGGATGGGATGAAGCTGTACATTAGTTACAGAAAATCCTTCACAGCACACCAGGAGCAAAGCCCCTGAAGAGTGAAATGCACTCAGTGNACATGCCAGGTACCCTCTGGAGAAGGTGTGATTAGATAATTCCAGTGCAGGACCACCAGGGAAGCAGCACTGAGCTGGCTGGGTTCATTGGGNGAAACTTCCCACATGCCTTGTTTTGGGGTAATGTGAATGTAAACTGAAAAAAAAGTCTGAGACAACTGCCAGCTAATGACATTGATGCTTTGTCTGCACAGTCTGGCATGTAAACTTGATGCCAATCAAGAATTTTCTCCAAACATTTTCTGTGTGGGTTCGTGCCAGTGTGAAGCTCATTGTCTTTAGCAGGATGTGATTCAGATCATAATTTAGCTCAGTCCCATTTCCACTTAAGTTTGAATTTAACAGAGCTGTAAACAAGTGACAAGTCATAAAAATTGGGCTGTCCTACTGAAACTGTGGGATTTTGAAGCACTTGTAGGAGAAGTGAGTGTCTCCTGTGTTTGAAGGTGCTCCTACACCAAGGGACTGCTGCAGTTCTGCCTAAAGAGCTACAGGCAGCAAATGCATGACATCAGGGCATGGTGCTGGACTTTCTGTAAAACCTTTTCATGGTGTGAGAGAGCAGAATGTGGCTCTTGAAATTTTCCAGCCTGTGGTGAGAGAAGGGGAAAAGCAGCAAGGGAGACATGCAGCTGCATCTCAGGACAGAAGGCTGTTCTGTTGGACCAGGTCCTGCCTTTCCCAGCAAGCAGCATTCACAAATTCTCTTTCCACATCCAGGAAAGCACACAGCATGTGTGCAGGGTTTTTAGAAGAGGTAATTTAAATGTCCTCACCTGCTGTGTTCCAGTGAACAGTGAGTTCTGCTTTGCTGAGGGGGTGGCAGTGAGGAGCCCCCAGGTCTGCAGCAGCTGCTGGTTGTGGCAGCCCCAGCCATCCTCCCACAGCTCCAGCAGCTGCCAGAAGCTGCTGTGAAGTGCCACCTAATTATAGCATTTTCTTGATCCTCTTGATCCCCTTGAGAGATTCCTGGCCCTGCCCCTGGCCAGGCTCAGCAAGGCTCTGGTGGGTGTGNGGGGCAGCACTGCTGCTGCCATCCTGGGCAGTGGGAGATGTTCCCCTGGTCACCAGTGGCTCTGGGGTCTGCAGATGTCCCAGTAGCTGTAGGTGCTGCTGGTGAGTGCTTAGCCCAGTTTGACAGGGCAGTGTCATGCACACACACAAATTCCATTCATTTCTGGGAGAACTGGACATGTGCACGTGGGGCAATTGTTTCTAAAGCTAAAAATTACTCCTGTTCATNTCTTGCACTTTCCTCACCTGTGACTGCAAGATATAAAGATCACATTAAAATAATGCTAAGCTGAGGTTTTTAAGTAGGTGATACTAGGCTTTTACAGATGCCCANTATTCTGAGAGCTGTGCCCAGTTCCCCTTTTGCTGCTGCATCCTGCTTGGTGCTGGTTACTGGAATTGGGTGGGGCGTGGCTCTGGCTGTGGTTTCACCAGAAATTGCACTGCAGTGCCCTGAGCAGGCTCAGACAATAGACTCGAATGTTGTGTCCCCGAGGTGATTTTCTTAAATTTAAGAAACTTTCTGTCTATACAAAGGAGCATCAGTCAGAGCAGTGTGAGTGGTCTGACTGCAGGACACTTTCTTTGTCTGCTGCTTTTGTTTACAGGGAGCAGAGGGACACAGAGGAGGTTGGGCAATGCTCTGGCTCTGCTCCAGGAGGTGTAAACAGATTTCCCAATGTTTGGCTGGAGCTGGAGGGGCTCCCTTGGAGCCAGGGCTGTGCTGCCTGGGCCACCAGCAGCTCCACACTCAGTCCCTGTGTTTAAACCCTGATCAAGTACAGAAGAGCTCGACAGTGTTGGTCAGACACAGTATTTGTGTTATTTCAGGTGATAGTGCACTTGCAGAATAATCACTTTGTCTTTCTCAGTTCCCCAACAACCTTTTAGATTAGTTGCTCTGAATTTCCTAATACCAGAATAAAAAGGGTCTGAAAATAGAGCCCAGTGAGACACATTGGTTGTTGGAGTGAGTACAAGAAAAAGAGAATTTGTNTCCCTGGTGCTGCTGTTTGCTGGTTGAACTCTCTGGGCTGTCTTGGCATGGCTGCAGTGGAAGTCAGGGATTAGAGCCTTGCACTTACAAACTGCAGCAGCCAAAATCCAGAGCAACACTGACATTTCAAAGCAGGAGGCATTTAACAAA
The DNA here is from genome assembly GCA_900205225.1 of Saxicola maurus maurus. Classification (NCBI taxonomy): domain Eukaryota; kingdom Metazoa; phylum Chordata; class Aves; order Passeriformes; family Muscicapidae; genus Saxicola; species Saxicola maurus. Next base: position 152,343 of record OAMK01000028.1, on the reverse strand, counting down.
AGCCNAAGGTGCAACAGCTGGAACAGAATCCTGAAGTCTGAGTAAAATACTCAGCTGTTTGGATTTGAGCTTTGGTTTGATTTTCTTTAGTGAGGGTCTGCCCTTGGAATTCAATTTGCCACTTGCTGAATTGGGGCTCTGCAGGACTTNGTGGGGGGAGTGCCATGATCTGGGCAGGCTGGAGAAGCAGTTTGTAAATGTTCTCTGTCCTATTTATCAGATTCTTGGGTCTCTCATTTGAGTTGTAAATATTTAACTTTCCCTGATTTTATTGGCACATGTAAAGTTCCTGTTTGCCTATGGAGACCCCATCAGTCTCACCAGGGATGCAGAAACAGAAATGGACATCTCTGCTTTCCTTTTCTGCTTGCTTATGAATGAAGACCTTGTTGAGAAATGGCATGCTCTGATTTATAATAATAAGGATTTATAATAATAAGAGATGCAAAAATTGCTTATGAAAAAATTGAAATTGAGAATTTTATTATGAATTTTGGGGCTGCTTTGTCATGTGTTTGAACACGCCTCAAATAAGAATCTTACAAAAGTTATAAAAGTGAGTCATAGAAGTTTCTTACATATCTACATAGTTCTATTTCAATATTATAGATGATTGNTGAAATTTGAGGCTCTTTGACTTCATGCACCATATGCAAGAATTCTCATTCTTGAAATGTAAAGAGAAGAAAAGCTAAAATGTAATAAAGATTTACAGTGAGGGGAGAATAAAGTGTTTTAATCCTAGAGAGAAGCAATAGTGAGTGGTTTCATTGTGAGTAATAGCAAACAAATCCTCTAGAAGCTGCAAAGGAAGGAAGTGACTCAGCAGTTTGAGTAACATTCATGTAAAAGTGGGATCTTCTCTGGGAGANTTGTACATTAAATGCAAAATATTAGGAGAAGAAAAAGGCTGCAGACTGCATAAAGATGTCACATTTTTCTGTTCTTTAAAGGATGGTCTGGGTCCTTTTCCTTTTTCTCTCNTGGCAATTCACACTATTTTTGGTAACACCTGGGATGTGCATCACAGTGTGACCCTTGGTTGTGAGGTTGGTCTGGTGGTAGCTGGGTGTGGAGTGGTGGCAGCAGGGTGGCCGTGCCAGGGTCTGCAGTAGCCATGGCAAGTTTAAGATGGGGCTCAGAAGGACTTTAGACTCTTCTTTTATGAAAATTGGATCAAAATGGTTTTCCAGACCCAAAACAGAATGTTTAAATTTTTCTGCCTCTCAACACGTTCTTCTTAAAGAATTCCCTCTTCCCAATAGAGGAGACTCCACTCAAGTGCAGCAGTGACCTGGGGAGGTGGTTGGGCTCAGAGCCAGGCAGTCCCTTGACTGTTGATTGCTTTAACATGCTTCCTATTTCTTCTCTTGTTTCAAATAGAATTACATGCTCATCCTTAGAATGCTTGTCCTATTAAGTTCCTTATAAAACAGATGCATTGTAAACTTTCACTTGCAACAAAACCATAGTTCTTTCATCACTGAATTCAGTGGCCAAAAATATTTCACAGTGATCATTGTTACAGTTACCTCACTGTAAAATTACTGTGGATTTGTGCTTGACTCCTCTGTTCAGGGTAACACAAATATATGAGAGTTTGCACACTGCAATGGTAGGTGTGTTGTTAACTACATTGCAATAATAACTCTTGGTGCCTTTACAGAGAAATTGCTGATTCCACATGGTTTATGGGGCTGTAGTCTGCCTGGTTTGGGAATGGGAGTGTGTGCTGGGGTTCTTGGAGATACAGAAAGACTCATTTCCATAGTGTGCAAAGCAACCAAGCTTGGATTTGGCAAAACAAACACTTGTCTTTTCAACACTCAGCAAAATGACTATTTCTGGGTGAGGCATGGCCATGTAGTGAGTATTTAGAAAAAGACTTGTAGGACAAGAGCAAACAACTTTCAGACAATTAAATGACCTGAAGATGAGTATGTATTACAGATTTTCAGTGTGACAATAGAATTGAACAATTGTTCAAGTAAAAGTAATTATTTAACAATAGAGCAAGAGGAATTAGAACAGCAGGGGCAGAAGATCAGAAGAAAAAGGAAAGAAAAAGTGAACAATAGGATAATTTCAAGTGGTGAAGGGTGAGGGTGAGATGACAAGGGCAGAGGTGGAATAAGACAACAAACAGGGCTGAGGGGCACTGTGCTTAGCTGTTGATGCAGTACAGCAGGTGTGCTGAGGCTGTGTCTTTCCTTCCCCAGTCACATAGAGAAGATCACGACGTGGCAGGACCCTCGGAAGGCGCTGGCCCAGGGCAGGTACCCTGGAGCGGCGGCGGCGGCGTGTGCAGCGATGACCCGGACCAGCCCCGGTGAGTGTCACAGCATCTCAGGGACTGGTGACAGCCAGACCCCCCTCACTGCCTGTCAGAGGGATCTCTGCTCCCAGGAGGCAGCTCTGACTGTGCTCTCAGAGCTAACTGTGCCTTCTCCCTTCATCTCCTTCATTGCCCCCCTGTAGGCTTGGCAGAGGTGAAGTTCTAACATCTCATGTTCTGTTTAGTCTCCATGGCTTTGTGGTGTAGTGTTAGACATAGAAAAATCAGTTCTCTCTGTGCCTTTCTGTTCTGAGGTGGTATAACCCCCCAGCCCCCTGTCACATCCAGTGTTGTCTGCTGTGGGGTTACCTGTCCAGGTGTCCCTGTGTGACTGCAGGTCACATTGTGCAGCTGCTTTCCTTGTTGGATTGTTTATGGTGGTGGGGCTTCTGCATAGNGAGGTTCTGCACTGGAAGCAGCTTGCAAACTACTGAAAAGTCTGCTTTGCAGTACCAATTACCCACAAAATATATAAATACAGATATATATATATACCTGGTGGGGTTCTCTTGGTGTTCCTGTTTAGCACTTCAAGTGTAAATTTAAATTTTCTACGAACATCAATCTGATATTGCCAGATTTAAGCCTTAGTGAAAATAAAGCCAAGAAAACTCTAAAATTTTAAAGAAAATTTGTAAATGGAAGAAAACATTTTCATGTTGGAGTTACAAATAATCCCTCACATTTCACTTCTGGATCTTTAACTNTACTCCTACTCAAGAGGATGAGAACAGGTGAGATTACAGCTCAAGATCATGAAACTATATCCAAAAGGCAGACTTAAAAAAGCATAGCAGATTCTTGTTCCTGTTAATTTTTGGTCAGCTGATCTCATGATTTCTTGATTGTCAGCTTGCAGTGTGGATCATGAATTCTGTCTCTTCACATGCCAAGAAAATGCTGAACATTTGTCTGCTGGTGATCACCAATAGACATAGTGCAATATTTACTTTTGTCTTAGATTTATAAGAAACCCCTGGGCTGACCTGTGAGGTAATTAACTTCAGTTCTTTTTTCTGCCTTTCTCTCATCACCTGCCTTGCTTGCAGATGTGCAGCAGNAGTGTTGGTTTTGTTATGAGATTTAGGGGGTCCACAAGGTGAGAGTGGGTATCTGCAGAAGAAACCTGGATAAAATCTGAAAGGTTGGGGTATCTGCAGAGTGTGACAGCACATGGCACAGCCAGCAATTGCTGTNCTGTGGCCTCACAGCACAGCTGTGTGTGGGCCAGGCTGTTTATAGCAGGGCTGGAATGGCCAGGAGGTAAGAATAGGACACAGGGCTTTTGTCCATGCCACCTCCCCCGCCTGGGGCAGCATCTGTCACTCTGTCCCCAGTCAGAAACACCAGGGCCACAAGTCAGGGCACTGTACAGAACATTCCCCCCAGTTTGTTAGTGGAAGGGAATGAAAGCCAAATCCTGCACTAAAACAGGTGTAGTGCATTTTAGAGGAGGGTCTTCCTTGAGATTCAAAGGATTAGAAATAAAAGTCTGTACTCAATGAAAGGTNTGTTCTTAAAGGTATTGCAGGTGCCCAATAAGGGTATTTCCACAGGCTTCAAAATCTGTCCCATTAAATACAGTTTGTATTTCATTCAGTACCCTTCATTATATATATATATATATATATATGTACACACACACACACACACACACACAGATATATATATATATACACACACACATATATGTATTTATATATATATATACACACACACACATATATATATGATATATGATGAGGTTCTCCTTTTTGTGTAGGTATCTATGCAGTTGTTGGCATAGTGGTTCAGATGCATGATTGAATTATTTAATCCAGAAAACATTCCATCAATATGTCTTGGTGAACTTTTTCCCATTTTGGTGGCTTTCAAAGGCACACTAAATGTGACACTGTTTTATTAAAAAACATATCTTGTAAGATTTAATCCAGAAGCTGTGTACAGCCNGTGTACACACAGATTGCAGTGGTCTGCACAGAGCCCTGCAGCCCCTGGGTGCTTCACAGGCAGTTTGAAATGAGGTGGCTGTGGTTTCCAGGAGAGAAGAATGTCTCTGNTTTGAGCTGCCACAGCCCCAAGGAAGGGGATTTCTGCTGCTCTGAGCTGGAGCAGTGCAGCTGCTGAGCCCATCCTGGGTGTGCAGCCAGAGCCTGGACCAGCAGGGCTGAGCAGCATCTCAGGCTGGGAGCTGCCCTCAGCTGTGCCACTCTGGGGCTCTGCAGCTGGTGGACTCTGGGCATCTGCCATTTGCTTGGCTTTTCTGTTTGTTANTTTTGTCTTTTTTNGTTTTTGTTCTGTTTTGTTTCAGTTTTTTGGGCTGTAGAAACTAGAAGAAGTTTTTCTTTTGAAGATGTGCCACTTAGAAGGATTTCAGTGTTTCAGGTCTGCACACTGGTCTGCACTTGCAATTGCTAACACATGTGTTTTCCTTGTACATCTTATGAAGAGGAGGAAAATGTGGTTTGTTTTGTAAGCTTGTTTTTTTGGTTTAGAAACTCCTTTCAGCAGTATTTGCTGGGAATTGTACAAAGGTACTTCCAGACATTTTTTCAGAGCACAGAGTGTGACTAGACACCAAATCATGGTGTGCCTGTGTTGGAGGCACACAAAGGCATATAGTGAAAGTTGGTTGAAGTTAGTACTCACACTTTTAATATCTGCTGTATTTTTCTACCTTTTCTCTTACTGTGGTTTTGTGTTGCCTGTTTCTGAACTGTAAGTGAACACTGTGTTAGTGTTACTTCTCACACTAACATTTAAAGCTCTGCTTTTTAAGTGTTATAGAACAAAGGCATCAGGTGTTCTTTTCCTTTGATGCATCTTGTTAAATTTACAGAAAAGTAATACATGCTAGGCAAGTTTCTGTGCTCCTTTACCCCCCACCACTAAATTCAGAGACATTTCATGAATGAAAAGGAAAATGTGTCACATGGATTGAAAGCACATTCTTGGGTCAGCTTATATTCAGACTTATTCAATTTGTTTTTTCCTAACACTTTACCACTGTTATTCTGCTGAGATGATGTGTAGGTGTAGATATAGATATCCTCAGGAAAGCACAGCATTAATGGGAATGTTCTCAGTGTGTGCTCTGCTGTTGGAAGTGAAGAAGAATGAAGACAAGCAGACACAGTGTAATTCTGGCATCTTGATAAAGACTTCAGAAACTTTACTGTGGTGCTGATTGTGCCCAGATCCCAGTTTTCTGCCCACCCTAAATCAGTTTTTTCCAGCTGACTGATGAGGTGTGAGCTGTCTCTTGCCAGCCAGTTCTGCAGTGGAGTCAGGGGTTGCTGTGCCTGCTGCTTTGGGGTCAGGCCAGGTCCCTGGAGGAGCAGAGGATGCTCAGGGACCTGTGCCCTGCCCTGCCCCAGCCAGGCTCACCCTTCCCTGCCCTGAAAANACCCTGCAGCAAGGCTGGGGCAAGATCTAGAGGAAAAATTAGGTCCTTACAGGAGTTTGTTTTGCAAGATTTTTGTAATTAAATGCTCCTTGTTTTTCAGTCTTTATTCTACATTATGCAACACTCAAAACCATTGTTATTTCCATCCTTCTCCCTTCAAAGTGTTTTAAACAGATTTATTTTGTGATTGCACTCTTCATCCGTGCAATCTGGCCTTCATTTAAATATTTTCCAAATTTAACAATTTGCAACTTATTTTGCCATAAAATAATGAACCTTCCTCAGAGGGTGCTNTGTCAAGAGCCACAAGCAGGATGCTGTCACTGTGAATTCACTGGTTCTCTGAGGTGAAGGACATTGGGTGTTACAGATTAGAATTTTTTATTGTGAAGAGCCTCTGACACTTTTTAAATAGAAAATCATTGATGAGTCTAAGAAGTTTAGCTTTTGTCTGTATTGCTGATGGTATTTCTGTATTTTCTGTATTGCTGATGGACAATTGGGACTTACAGCACTTTGCTTCCATTTTTTTTTAACAAGCCAGGAAATCCAATCAATAAAACAATGCCAAAATCCTATCTAGGAACAATAAACACATGAACTGAAGTTTCCACATCCTGCCATGATAAAAGAGGTGTAACTCCTATTGTTTAAGGATGATAAAAGGCAGCTTTGGTAGCTGTGTCAAAGCCAGTCTCTGGAGATAAGGACACAGAAACTCCCCAAGAGTTCAAAACCAGATGAGATGTATTTTAGTGTTCACTAATGTCCAAGAGAAGTGTTCACTGATGTCCAGGATTTTTCAGGTCTTGGTTTGCCTTGGCTGGAAATTTGGCTAGAAATGTGTGACTCTGAGAGGAACATGTTTTTCCCTCTCTGTAGTCTGTGCCCTCACACCATCTGCATTCCTGTTCCAGGTCATTTTTAATTACTGGATATCCTGAAAGAAGCAAACACTCACTTGTGGTCTGTGTGAATNACCTTGGCACCTGCTTCTGATGATTGCTTTCAGGAGGGCTGGAGGCATTACAGAGAACGTGCATGTTTGTGGGAGTGAGAGTTTTGTGATGCAGCTCTTGGTTGTTTGCAATTAGAACCTCTATAAGGAGTGATTTATTAGATTTCAAATGGAGTAATTTATTTATGTTTAAGGACAGTGGTTAATAAGTCTAGAGTCTAATAGGAATTAACTTCAGTATCAGGTAAATGAAATCAGAGGACACACACCTTTAAACCAGCAGCTGACCATCTAGTAAATATGAAATGTTAAAGGTTGATGTGTTCAAGATATATGTTGGCATTTTTTCAAATTCTAGTCATTTTAAATTTTGACACAGAGAAGTTCCTGTTGGTGTAAGCATTTCCCCTCAAGTAATCCAAACATGTGCCAGGGCAAGGGTGGAGGGTCATTTCCATAGTTTCAAAGTGAATGAAATGCAAAAGCTGAAGATTGCATGAAGCAAAAGTAAGAATTGTTATATATATAAAATATTTATTTAGTATTTTAAATCTAACAGTCATCAGTAATTAATCATTAGCATTAAAGCTGACCNTGCTCAAGCAGCCCCCAACATCACTTTGTGTTACTGATTTATTGTTAAAAGTGCTGGCAGAGTAAATCTCTAATCCTTTCAATAACTTCCTGCTAAATCATGGCTTTGGTGTTGCACCTGCAGGTTGTTTGTATTGGTTTATTTAATCTTAAATCATCAAAGATGGGAAGGATTAGTTAAATGTGAGTATCACAGACTTCAGCAGTTGAAACTGTTGAGAAATCTCTATATAGCTATTTTCAGCTCAGAAATCTGAATAAAGGAGTCTCTGTGCACTGGCATAGTGCAACTTTTTGCTTTAATACTTTACAGATTTTTGGAACAAAATGCAGCAGAACTGAAAAGCAGCATTTTTTGCTGACCTTGTTAGAAGGCTAATGCTTCTTTCTGGGAAATAAATGAAACAAGCAGTTCTTTGTTGGCTGGAGTGATAAAAGGAGGGGAGCCCAGTCTTTTTTTCTTTACAGTGTCATGACTAAGTCAGAACTGTAGTATGGCTGGGTTAATTTTTTATTTATTTTTTTTTAACCTTTGCAGACATTTGTTTTTGATCAGACTGTGTGAAACCTGGCTGAAATCTGAATTTGGGTTGGCTGCCTATAAACAGAGCAGAAAGATCCACAGTTGCATTCAGACACTTCTGACACTTAGACAATAAACTTGGTACAGTCAGTTCAATGCATATGTCAAAAATGAGTGACATTTGCATGTTTTGGCTTCTGCAGCTTGCAGTGTCTCATCCACAAAATGATCCTTGCCCAGTAAATATCCAGCAAAGTCATCAACAGGAAGGTCAGTGTCAGAAAACCTAATTCACTAGGATATCAGTATTAATTTAAAAGCAAACAAAAGCAATACAAGAATTTTTTTATTTTTCATTTGACTGCAAAAAGAAAACCACAAGGTCTAACTTGATGTAAACTAAATAGTTGCAATTTCATGGACTGCAACCAAACTGTGGTCACATAGTTCAGGTTTGGAACTTGGCTCCATATTTTTACTTGCTTTTGTTTGGCCTGGATAATTGTGTAATGGCTGTTTATTAAAAGACTTACTTCATTTTGCAAAATAAATTTGGTTTTCCCCAAGAGCACTGAATGCAAGGCCACCCTGAGTCTGCCTGCTGTAATGACAAATACTTTTATGTTAGACCCAGTCTCCTCTACCACAGTGATAGATTTGAGCTTTTGGATATTTTTTTCTTTGCAGAACTTTAGAAATGTTGCACTGGAGTTCCAGACCCTGCCCAGTGGATTGCAGCTGGCTCAGACCTGTTTTCCTCAGTAACTTTTGGTGGTGGATGTGTATAAGAGACAGGCCCAGTGGATTGCAGCTGGCTCAGACCTGTTTTCCTCAGTAACTTTTGGTGGTGCCCAGGCTGGCAGGGGCTCTGTGCTGGGCAGCCAGCTGCAGTCTGAGTCAGGATTTCCTTCTTCAATCCAAACTCCATTATGNCAAGTACGAGCTCAGAACTGAAATAAAAGTTAAAGCAGGCACTGCNGAAGCCTCATAAATAGCAGAACCCACGTGCCACATGATCATATCACAGGAGCAGAGATTTGTAGAATGTTTGTTATGATGCCTGGGAAGGCTGATCTGGAGCAGAGACTAGGCAGAGTCAAAAGAACAAAGTAGATATTTNTTGAAAGGCCNGTAAAGGATTCACCTTGGGCAGTGCAGGAGCCCGAGATGGACCCCAGGGGTTTTCACACTTTGATCAGTTTGGGTCCATTCCCACNCTGGGGTTCACTGTCCCATCCCAGCTCCAGGCTCTGCACTCCCACCCTCCCAGATTCTCCTCCATTCTCTGTTTGCACTTTGTGGGGCTGGAGCTGCAGCCTGTCCTTGGTTCTGGGCTGGAAAAGGATTTTTGTCTGACTGGGCTGGGAGAACTTGCTGACACTTTATATGGAGTTCAGAGTCACACACTAATGCAGTGCAGAATCTGGAAAACACAAAAGCTAAAACTGAACACATCAGTTAAGTTGCTCACTNGGGCTGACTCAAGACTTTCACTTGTTCAGCCCATTAGTGACAGGAATTATCAGCTGTACACCAATCCACTTTTACTGCCTGGCTTCAGTTCTGGTTCAGTTGAGCAGTTCCAGGAAAAGCACTTAGGTAAAATATTTTTCACNAACTAAGCTCAATTATATAACACAAGGGTAATTTGTCCATTGTTTGGGTTCTTTTTATTCTACTTAAAGAATTGTATTTATTCTATTTAAAGATTCACTATTAATTTGAAGTCTAGACAATATCAGACCTGTCAAGCATGCTTAAAAGTATTCCAGATACAGTATTTTTCTGTTTTCCCTATTTTTCATAGGGAAAACTACCTCTACCCTTAAGAAAAGTAACTTTGTCTATTCCAGTTTTTTTTCCTTGATGTTTGAAAAACTGACACAGTGAAAATTGGTAGAGTAAGAGGCCTTAGCCCTGTAACAAGCTGCATCCCCACACTGCCACACATTTTTTGGGGAGCCAGGTGCTCTGCTGGGGTTTCCCAGGCAGGTGGGGCTGCAGGACAAAGCCTGCCTGACATTACCTGTGGTTGCATATGAAACTGCAGGAAGATCTAGCCCAGGATCAGAATCATGGAATCATTTGGGTTGGAAATCCCTCCAAGGCCATCGAGTGTCACCATTACCCAGCACTGCCAGGGCCACCCTGAGCCACGTCCTCAGGTGCCACANCCTCACAGGTTTTAAATCCCTCCAGGGATGGGGACCCCACCCCTGTGCCAGAGCTGGACAAACCTTTTGGCAAAGAAATTTTCCTAATCTCCAGCCTAAACCTCCTGTGGATGACACACTGGCACCAATCTGGGCAGAACTCTCCAGAGCACCTGCTTCTGGAAACAAGTTCCAAGGTCCAGAAGGATTTATTAGTGTGGGCTTTGCACCACCTCCAGATAGTAAAGCTGCCATTAGATCCAGAGATATCCTGAATTACCCTGGAGATAACTCAGGACATATTCACAGCCNGTCCATGCAGCTGGGCCTGATCTGCATCAGTAATAAATCCAGCCTGGTCCTGAGCAAACCACAGAGTTAAAATGTTGAACATTCACTGTGTTTCACTCCTGGCTTATCTGGAGGATATCAATGCTGGATGCTGTTCTTAACACCAAGAACAGAAGAAATTTGTCCTGGTAAGTCAGGAGGGATACCTGCTGTGTGAGGTGACATTCATTCTGTTAGCTTTGTGACATGTTGGCCAGACCAGAGTGACACACACACAGCTACACAGACTTGCAGTTCCTTTCACAGCAGTTCTGGGAATAAAAATGTCCATCTCAGAGAATTCTGCTCTGATTTATTGATTGTGAATTTGGTCAGAAAAGATGATGCTGATTTAAGAAACATTAACAATCTAAACAGCATTAACTTGCTCACAACAGCCTCCTGTCAGCAAGGGAAGGGGTTTACCTGGGTAGAACTCANGTTTGCTTACTAAAGGTCCTGTTTCCAACCCTTGTCTTCCTTGTAAATATCCTACCAAAGGGGGGGGATTGATGGGTCATGTCCTAACAGATAAGATTGCAGTTGTTAATTGGAAATTGCTTCTGGCATTAATAATAATTGATTTAAATCTGTCAGTAAAGAAGATGTGAAGTTGAAATGTCTTTACCAACTTACTGCCTGTTATAGACACACAGTTTTTTTCTAGGAATTTTCAATTTAAAAAGCTTTCATGTTATTTACTAGTTCTTTAGGTAACTATTTGAACACACCAGGGTAAATACAAATACTTGCTATATGGTAAGTTTTCATGTTTGATACATCAGAACATTAAAAATCACTTATTAAGCAATTGCTAGTGCAGACCTTGCCAGGTGGAGTAGTCCTCTCAAGCATTTGAAGCACAGTAATTCTAGCAATGCTCCTGTGAGTGCAGCACAGCTGTGCCCTGGCCCTGTGGTACCTGGGGGCACAGCTGCCCCAGGCACAGCACATCTGTCCCAGGCCCAGCACAGCTGTAGCAAGCACGGGACAGCTGTGCCACACCTGGGACAGCTGTGCTGGGCCTGGGACAGCTGTGCCACACCTGGGACAGCTGTGCTGGGCCTGGGACAGCTGTGCCACACCTGGGACAGCTGTGCTGGGCCTGGGACAGCTGTGCCACACCTGGGACAGCTGTGCTGGGCCTGGGACAGCTGTGCCACACCTGGGACAGCTGTGCTGGGCCTGGGAGAGCTGTCCCATGCACCCCACTCTCTCTCTCCTCAGCCCTGAGCGCGCAGCCCCAGCTGCCCCCCAGCCCTGCTCAGCTGTCCCAGGTGCAGCATAGCTGTCCCAGGTGTGGCACAGCTGTCCCAGGTGCCCTGGGCTCTGTCCCCAGCCCTGCTCAGCTGTCCCAGGTGCCCTGGGCTCTCTCCCCAGGTGTGGCACATCTCTCCCCAGGTGTGGCACACCTCTCCCCAGGTGTGGCACATCTCTCCCCAGGTGTGGCACATCTCTCCCCAGGTGTGGCACATCTCTCCCCAGGTGTGGCACACCTCTCCCAGCCGCCCCTCTCTCTCTCTCCTCAGCCCTGAGCACACAGCCCCAGCTGCCCCCCAGCCCTGCTCAGCTGTCCCAGGTGCCCTGGGCTCTGTCCCCAGGTGTGGCACATCTCTCCCCAGGTGTGGCACATCTCTCCCCAGGTGTGGCACACCTCTCCCAGCCGCCCCTCTCTCTCTCCTCAGCCCTGAGCACGCAGCCCCAGCTGCCCCCCAGCCCTGCGCTGCCGCCGCAGAGCCGCCCCCCGCAGCCCCCGGCCCTGCTGGCCCTGCCTGCAGCCCTGGCCACGCACCACCAGCACCAGCAGCACCAGCACCACCAGCACCAGCAGCACCAGCACCAGCACCAGCAGCAGCACCAGCAGCAGCAGCAGCAGCAGCAGCAGCAGCAGCAGCAGCAGCAGCAGCAGCTCAGGCTCCAGAGGATCCAGATGGAGAGGGAGCGCATTCGGCTGCGTCAGGAGGAGCTGCTGCGCCAGGTAACACCAACCATCCTCTCACTTCCTTCAAGGGCTCTTGGCTCACTGCATTTTTAACAAGTACAGCTAGTAGCTCTGTTGCTTTATGTCCAGACCAGCTGTGGTTTTACAGAAGGGTTACCAAAAAGCTAATACAAACAGATAATCTCATTTCTTTTCCTCTAGCACTGAACAGAACANGGAATGCCATTGGTCAGAAGTTACTGGTGTCTGTCTTTCCAGTCTTCCTTAACAGTCATGCAGTGAAATTCTGCTCTGTGTCTGTCTGTAAGCAGCTAGGGCAGCTAACACTGATTCATGTGCAGTTTAACTGGGAAGTACACTTTATCAAGAAAATGTCATTATTTGTGGCCTTGCAAGTGCTGCAGTTAACAGTTCTAAGCAGCTTTAAAAATGGCAACTTTCACAAGAGTAAGGGGGCAGTCCTGACATGGGCAGTGATCTCAGGTTTTGTGTAGCTGCTCCTTCCCATCAGGAGCTCAGGACAGGGATGGGTGTGAGCAGAGTCAGGATATCTGGAGCTTGGTCATGATTGCCATCATGCTAACAACTTGCAGCTATTTTTACTCTCTTTGGCTCTTCTTGACTCAAGACAGGAGCAAGTTAGGCTTCAAAGCAGTTGTGCCATGACACAGGACAGGGTTTGCTTCTTTGCTGGCTGTGATGCAGTCCCAGCACTGGGCAGCTGTGCCAAGGCTCCACTTTCTGCCCCATGGCATGAGGCTGTGCAGCATCACCTTCCATTGCTGCAGTTTTACAGCTGGTGTGGCTCTAGGGAGGAAAGCAAGACACAGAATCTCCTTTTCCTGACAGAATGTTGTGAACTCCTTGCAGCAGCCCCAGTGCCCTGAGCATAGGGCTGGGTCAGCAGTGCCCAGTGCAGCTGCTCCTGCTGACCCTCCCTGGCTCTGCTGTGCCAGTGTGACCTGAGGGGTGAGTGCTGGGGAAGGGTTGCTGCTGCCAGCTGGGAGTTGGTGCAGAGTGTGTGAGTGGGAGGGAAGGATTCCTTGGAGGGTCACAGGGCTCCCAGGCCAGCAGCAGCTGCAGGGTGGAGCAGCCTGCCCAGCCAGGCTCCACTCACAGCTCTGGAAGCTCCAGCCTTAGGGAATTCCTTTCCCCCTTTGTCCTCCTCTTCATGTAGCTGCTAAAACCCTACAACACTACATTGAGTACATGCAAGAAGGGCAGCATTTCAGAAAACAGTATGAGAGCATCTATTTAAAGATTTCCTTACTCATTTTGTCATTCTACAAGNAGTTAATGTTCTTTTATACTAATTGGGTGTTTCCAGCTTTCCAAAGGAAAAGAGAGAATCTGCTTGCTGCTTAAGAGCTTCTTGGAGATGGAAGTAGGTGAGGTAATGTCAGTCAGAAATCTCTGAAGGGTCCTGCAGAGGTGCCCCAGCACTTCTCTGGGTGCACCATTATGTATTTGGAAGGGTACAAACAGTCCCAAAAAGGCAGCACTTCTCAGAGGCTCCTTTCTGATCCAGTGCCTCCTGCTGCATCANTGTCCACAGAAGGTTGCAGGGGCTCAGAAGAGGCTGAGGAAGCAGTGGGGGAGCATGCAGAGCAACATTTATCACTGTTTTGTCCTCTCAGAGTGCTGACCTGCTGCAGCCTGGAGAGAAGAATGCCCTGCTGTGCTCCTCCCATGCACAGACTGGCCCAGGGTGATTTATGGTGCACAGGCAATGTCTGTGTCTCTTGCCTTCCACCCCAAGTATGAGGACTGGAAGAAGGGGAATTGCATCTACCTGCAATGTAAACCCACTGTAAAAATGCTCTCACTCTTCTCCCCCAGCTGGAAATGAGGGTTTGGCAGCTGAGGATGGAGCTCAGGTCAGTTCTACCAAGAGGAGTTCCAGGAAATGTCACAAGAAATTTCTGGGCTTGTCTGGNAAACAGCTAGAAAAGGGTTTACATCAGAACCATCCAACTCACTTTAATGCTGTGAACTTTTTAAAGTGTTTTGAAGATCACCACCCATGAAGGTTTTGACATGACTTTGTGATATCGGAGTACTGTGGATTTTTTTAGTTTATTTTATTTTGTTCACTTATTTTGAAAGCCCTTTTTGGGGTCTGTGTGTGTCCTAGTGCCAGGCAGATCCCTAGGGACACTGGTCCTTCCTGAGCTGAATGCCAGAGATGGTTTTTGCTGGCCAGAGTGGAGGGACCCTCCTGCACTGAGGGGCTGAGCTGGCGTGGCTGAGGCTGCAGTATTGCCACTCACTGCTGCAGGATGTCTCTGCTGGTTTTGCCAAACTAGGGTAGGAGACTTACAAATATTCTTCTTAAAAACCTTGTAGTCATGTTTGGAATAGAGAGCAGGACACCAGAAGGTGTGGAACAGCTTTGGGCAGTGGTCACTGCCCCATTTCCATGTCAGAGGAGCAGAGGAATCTGCAGCAATGCTGGAATTGCAGNGTGACCTCTGAGCACATGTCACACGTGGGGGAGCCAGTGCTCTGCTCCCCCAGCTCATCTGACTGCAGTGCAGGGCTCTGCTGTTCCACTTCCAAAGTACACATGGAGTTAATGTTNCCAACAAGTAAATATGTGGAAATAAAGACAAGGGAGGTGAGCCCTTCCCCAAGGGAGAGGACACCAGGTAACTGTAATAAATGTGTTTCCTGCAAGAAAGAAGAGACAGGAAGTTGGATTATGTAACTGATGGGGGAGTTTTCCTTTAGGGTGCTGCAGGCTTTTCAGCTTACAGATGTTTTCCTTTGCAATGCCTGTCTAAATCTCATGTGCCTGTAGATGTNATTCTTACATTTTAAAAAAGTACTGAAAATATCTAAATAATAAATAAATAGCTAAAAAAGACACCTTCCCCTTTTCTGAGGTTTGTACATTTTCACAGACTCCAGCTGATTAAATTCTAAATAGAAATGTTACCTTTAGAANTGTCACTTGACAAATTCTAAATAGAATTTGTTTCTATTAAGATTAAATTCTAAATAGAAATGTTACCTTTAGAACTGTCACTTGACAAATTTAATCATGAGCATAACCTAACATACATAAGCTGTTAAGAATTTTAAGAACATTTGTTCTTAACACTTGCTAAATACTGATACCATCTAATAAATTGTAATTTATTAATGAATATAATGATAATTTTGTTATACAGGAAACATTGCATTAATGAGCACCAATATGTGTTACATTATTCACAAAGAGACCAGACCACTCCTCCTCAATTAAAAAAAATAATTGAAGCCATAGTAAAACATCATATTCCAGCCTTGAAAACCTGTTGATCCTTTCTGTCCTGGGGAGACTGAATGATTGATTGAGAGGAGNGAAGTTTTCTACTAGCACTTAAATGAAATATTTATTTCGCTTGCTTCATTAAAAAAAAAAAAAAGTTGAGTAAATTATGGTAAACACAGATACAGCTTTATTATTTTAAGGTCTTAGGATTTTTGTTTGAAGCATCCTGTTGGAGTCAGACAACCTCTCAATAGAGCACTCTACCACTAGATGTCATGGGTGTTTTGCAGAGATAATGCTGGAAGAATTCATCTTTCAGGAAGAGTTGTGAATTGTTTCCTTTGGCTCTGGTTGCTTGTTTGCCATCCTGCAGACCTGGGACAGGTCATTAGGCAAACACTTATTAATAGGCAGAGTGTTCATTCTAAAGGTTACTGAATCCCAGTCCTGGTTCCAGTAGCATGTGAAGTGTTTTGTGGTTGCTGAATTCCAGGCCTGGCAGAGCTGACAGCTCCATTCTGAGGTGCTTTAAACCAGCCCAGGTGGTGTCAGACTCTGCCTGCCCCCAGCAAGATCTTCCTGCCAGTGTGAGCAAATTCCCATCAGTGGCAGACTCAGAATTCCTTTCCTTCAGTGTATCTGTTACCTGTTCACTTGTTGCAAGGCTGCAGGATTTCTGAATAACCATTCCCATGTATTGATCTGTCTTTTCAGGAAGCTGCTCTTTGCAGACAACTTCCCATGGACTCAGAAAACATGGTCCCAGTTCAGACAGCTGTGAACAGCCCTGCCATGACACAGGACATGAGGCCTGTTACAAACAATGGATCTGATCCTTTCTTGAGCAGGCAAGTTCATTCTTCTTCATTAGGCAGTTCTTCTCTAGGCTGTTACAGCTCTCCCTCTAAAACAGTCCCTACATCATCTTTTGTTGTTTACTTACTGCAAGCAGGGGTATGACTGAGAGGCTGACCTAAAATCTTTCAATTTATGCTTCAAGAAGTACTCTTAGGAAAAGCAATCTATTGTAGCAGGTGGTTTAATTTTGTTGTTAGTGTGTGTAGAAGACTAGGTAGAATAGGTGCATTACCTGAGTATAAACACACACAACTGTCAGAACTGCTGTCAGCTGGAGAGTCACATATGCAGGTGTGTANTTCAAAGTGTAAGAGTGCCTCAGTTCAGTTACTCTGTTGTTTGGGCTGATGTGACCCAGGTGTGATGTTGGCTGCCCCGTGCAGCAGCTGAGGATGAGGTGGATGCTCAGTATCTATTTCTGATTTGTACCCCCTGTGCTCCCCAGCCTGTGTCTGTGCCTGTGCCTGTGCCTGCAGAACATCCTCACCCAGTTTCTGTTTCCATTTGCAGTGGGCCCTACCACTCCAGGGAGCACAGCACTGACAGTGGCCTGGGACTGGGCTGCTACAGTATTCCAACAACACCTGAGGATTTCCTGGGCAACGTGGACGAGATGGATACAGGTGGAACACTGGACTGAGCTTACAGTGCAGTCCAGCTGATAACTTTGTATATGACTAGCAATGTTTTGTAATTTCATCACTGAATGATAATCACAGGCTGAGACTGTGGGAGAATAGAAATAGAGAATTCTAGAGGATAGAAATGCCTAGAAGGTGCNTAGTGCCCAGAGCATTCTCAGCTTTAACTCAGATCCAGATTCTGCCCTTCTACCTCAGACTGATATTAAACAGAATACATAACAGCTGGAAAATCCAAGCTTTAATTTCTGTTTTCATGCCATTGGTAGGGGAAGTAAAAATATTGGTTTGGTTACATGTACAAATCAATGCATTTTCTAACTCTGGGAAATCAGTCTTGCCTGTAAGTCTCTTACATTGGCATAGTTGGATTTGCCTTCAAACAGAATGTATTTAGCTAGCTTACATTTTGATACATATTGATTTTATGTTANTGTGCTCATGGTGTTTAAAACACTGAAATAATTTACTAGGAAATCAAGGTTCTTTTCAGAGAGTGAAATTCTCAGCATTTCCTTACCTNAACTTCCTTTTGAAGTCATCAGAAATTTGGTATTATGCAGAGGAAGGAAGGTTTATCTATTAAACATTTTCATGCTTGTTCTCATTAATTTATGAGAAAAAAAAAAAACAAGAGAGTAGTGTTGCAGAAGTGAATTGCTGTAAAGGCCTTTGGTCAGTTCTCTGCTGTGGTGCAGAGGTCAGGATGGAGCTGTGTGCTGTGTGTGGGACCCCTGCTGCTCCCTGGGCACACCAGGACACACTGCAGGCTGTCCCAGCCAGAGCTGGTGACTGAGCACTGCTGGGAGGACCTGTGTGCTTTTGGGGCCAAGCAAGGATGTGAAGTGAATTGTTATGTACTCTGCACCCAAGTGCAGCTTTGAGATATTTGTGGTGAATGGGAGTGCTCACAAGTGGGAAAGGGGGAGTCGATTTTTCTATCAATTCTGTTGTTTTAAATGACCCTCAGTAAGAGTTTGGTNCCAGTAAAGTTGTTCTTTGCTTTCCCAGGAGAAAGTGCAGCTCAGCCAGGGATGAGCATGAACCCCCAGCAAACCCGTTTCCCTGATTTCCTGGACTGCCTGCCAGGGACTAACGTGGATCTGGGGACTCTGGAGTCAGAGGAGCTGATCCCCATTCTCAGTGACGTGGAGACNCAGCTGGAGTCTGTGCTCAGCAAGAACGAGCCCTTCCTCACCTGGCTCTGATCCCCAGGCTGGNGGGGCTGCAGGGCAATGCAGGATCCTCCTTCCCCTGAGGCAGGCAGGAACATCTGAGCAGCCTCAGGGGACACAACACACTGCCTTAGTGACTTGTGTCAATCATCTTTGTGGTCAGTTTAATACCTGTCTGGATCTTTTATACTAATTTAAGTATAAAAATACATATTTTATATATATATATANACACACANATATNTNTATATATATATATAAAAAATACATACATGGCTATATAACCCTTAAAAAAACCCCCATACCACTTTACACATCTGTTACTTCTCTACCTTTTCAAGCCAGGCAGAAACACTTCACTTTTGGGACAGGAAGTGTGAGATGCTTGTGCCTATCCCTGGCTGCTCTCCTGGCTGCTGGCTGACATCACAGACCCTTTGGCAATCAGAAAAACTAACTCCTAGGTCACTTGCTTTAAAACAAGTGCAAAGCATCAGGACATGAGAGCAGTTTTTTTTATTATGTTTATGACAATAGTATCAGAAGCTTTTTTAAAATCAACTTACTTAAGCCTTAAAAATCTTTTTTAGTTGTTAGTAACTAACTAACTGTTCTGTATGGTCAAATCTGATCCATAGCAAGCATAATAATTCCCATTATATATATCTGTGAAGGCACAAACAATGATATAGCTGTTTCTTTTTTCAGTAAATTACTCTATAGTTTTCAGAAATTGCTTCCAATCTCAAAGTACCAGAATTGTTTAGCAACATTTTTACACTACAATATTGTTACAAAATGAACCAGGCTGGTACTGACTGTTGCCTTTTAAAAACAAAGAAATGTATTATAAACAAGCATTTTTTAAAAATTCTTAGATTTTTTTTAGATTTTGATATTAAGCACTACAGTTTTGTAACTTAACACATGAACAAGCAATTTTTTATATATGTAAAATCTGTGGCAGGTATCTTAAGTGCAAAAATATTCTTTTAAAATCAGTTCTGGACAATGTGGCACAACTTGTTAATGTCATACAAAGGGGGAGAGCAACCTTCCTCATCTGTTTTCAGTGATGTTTTTAACTGACAGTCTCAAAGTACATGTAGTTGTATACATGAAAAAACCAGGAACTTTGTCAGGGCACTGCTGAAGCAGCACTGGGACTCACCTGGAAAAGCTGCTCAGGTTTTATGTCTTTCACTGACCACAGCTGGTGCAGAGCACACGAGGCATGTGCTGTGGGGTTTTGTGTCACACATCCTACAACACTTCCTTGCCAGAGCTTTGGGGCTGAGAAGACATCAAGGACATTAAGCCTACAGTTCCCCTGAAGTGCAAATGAAGTCCTGAATATTCTTACATGTTTAGAAATTATCTTATTTATAATTAATGGATTTAAGCATTTTGTATCGAAAAATAGGTAATTTTATGGAAGGCATTATAACTTTTCTCTCAGCTTAATCCAGGCTATGTAAAGAGAAGAAGAGATGTAGCACTAAGTGTAAATGTGTGTTTGCCAGGTCTGAAAACACTTAAAAGATTTTACTGATGTGTCAGAGTATTGACCCCTGAAGACTTTTTTCCATCTGGTTGGGTGGAGGTAGGTGAGAAGGTCAGTGATGAAGTGGTGGGAATACAGAGTAGGTTTGGGAGATNGATGATGAGGTAATAAATCCTTGCTGAGAAGGATGTCTAGCAAATGAATCTCTGGTGTTCAGTGAAAAACAGAAGCACTCAACAGGGAGTGACCGTGTCCCTGAGGAGCTGCCAAGTGCACCTGGTGTCACAGGATGGAAAATAAAAAGCACACACACTGAAATTGTGAAAAAAGAGATGTCAGGCAAAGACCTACGCTTGTGAAATTTTATTACATAGCAAAATGTAGCTTTTTAAAAATGTTTTTTTGGGTTTTTTTTAATAAAAAAAAGAGATGTAACAGCAGAGTTGTGTCTGCACAGAATTTAATTACTGAATGGGCATTGTGTTTCTTTTATTCTTCTGAGGGGTTATTAGTTGGGGTTTTTTTTTATTTTTGCTAGTTTTGCTAACTGTTGAAATAACATAAATTTCTTTTCAGCAAACAGGGGACTGGGCAGGGCTGACCAATATTACTGTAATTAGTTTTGATCTCTCTGTTTCAGGGATTCCTTCAGGTTGTCAGCCTGAATGAAGAGCAGATTGTCCTGTTGTCTAGCACCAGGGGTGGTGCTGGTAAAGGGCTGGAGGTTTCCTGGCAGCTCTCAGGGGCTGTGGCTGCCCAGCTGGCACAGAGCTGGGGGTGCTGGAATCAGCCACAGCCTGTGGAGCTGCTGCTCTGCTCCAGCTGGCAGTGCCCAGCAGCTCCTGCCTGGAGAGTGCAGTTGGTCCCTGGCTGTGCCTCTGCCATGGAAGATGGAAAATTGCCATTACAGGTGTCTGCAGGCTGGGCTCTGAGCTCTGACCCTGCCCCAGGCTGCTCTGCCTGCAGGAGAGCTGATGAGCTCTCTGCAGAAATCACACAGGCATTGCTCAGAACTGGGAAGCTGCAAGCTTGGTTCCTTTTTATTTGTGTTTCTGGTGGCTGAGTGTCTTGGTGCAGAGACCATGGAAGGGTAAAGCCCTGTCCCTTTGCCCCCTGTGCCCCTGTGTCCCTGTGTCCCTGTGTCCCCTGTGTCCCTGTGCCCCCTGTGTCCCTGTCCCTGTGCCCCTGTGTCCCTGTGTTCCTGTGTTTGTGTTTCTGTGTTTCTGTGCCCCTGTATTTCTGTGTTTCTGTGCCCCTGTATTTCTGTGTTTCTGTGTCTCTGTGCTGCTTCCATCATGAACCAGCAGCAGGTCTGGAGCAGAAGGGGCTGTGTGCAGCAACACTTCAGGCTGAAACAGCTGCCAGAATCTTGGCTTAGATCTTTACTCAGTCTTGAAACAAATCTTGGTTAAATGAAAAGTGTTTCCTTACACTGTCAGCTTTTAATTTTTGTTATGGAGATGATGTATCCAATGGAGTGCAATGACAATAAAATCTATTTTTCAAAGTTATATTTTTAAAAAGGTTTCTGGCTTTAAACAGACTTATGGCAGAACTCTTCAGTATTCAAAGCACATGGAATATGAAAATAAATTTATTGTTGACAATATTTCACTGTGCTACTTCAGGTTTTGAGCATTTACTGTAGTAAAGTGTACATGTCTGCTTGTAGTATGAGTACAGCCAATGGCCAGTTTTGTGTGACCATCCCTGAGGGGGCACGTGTAAGTCTTGGTGATACAGAAGCAGTGGGACACAGTTAATTACACTTTGCATTCTGGTAATACTGTTAGAATGTAACCTGGGGAGGGATTGGGTTTGACTTTTTGTCAACAAATGCTGTTTGGAGGAAGGGAAGGATTTAAATNTATAGTTTAATTACGGAAAAATTTGGGTGGTTGTCCAAATAAACTTGTTTCCTAATACATACATCCATGTACATGCTAGTTCTTTAACTATTTTATTTACTTTTACATTTTTTTATCTGACTTGTGTGAACATTTGTTTTTAATTTTTAGTACCTTGCAATATACTGTATTAGAGGCAATCAGATCAAACTGTTGTATCCTGGGTTTGATTCTGTTTTGTTTGGTTGGTTGGTTGTTTGTTTTAGGTATTTCTTTGGTCTTTTACATGAAAAAATACAAATGAACTTGAAAGATTTTGGATGCATATCAGTTTTTTTAAATAAGGAGTGGGTTTGAGAGTTTTAGTATGGCTTTCCAGGGAACTGTATAACACTGCTTAGAATAAAGGTGCAGATATACTTTTCTGTGAAAAAGGCATACATTTTGAATTAAAATATTCAATTTTATATTGTAAATTCAATTATTCTTGTATGTATATACATATTCAATCTGTNTATTCAATTCAGTATACATTTGAATTAAAATGTGGGGGCAAAGCCCCCCCAGTCAGTGCCATGGGAGAAGTCAGCCTTGCCAGGCTGTGAGAGCTGAATCTGCCACTGCCTGCCCTGCAGCTGCTCCCACTGGTGCACAGAGAGGGAGCCANAGCTGAGCTGGAGGCAGGTGAGGAGTTCAGGCATGCTGTGAGGAGAAAACACCCCTTGTTCTGGCTGAGCAAACTCTTTTTTCAACACTGTATATGTTCCTTCTCTCCTTGAGAGATGAACCTTTTGCAGAGTCTCCATCCTTCCCCGGGAGGTGACACTGTCCTGTGCTTAATGCATCTTTCCCTGCANTCTGCTTAGTGAAGACAATCAGAAAAGAGAACTAACTGTGCATGGTTCAGCTGTGCAGGGGCTGAACCAAGTCTGTCCTGCTGAAGTGCATGGCTCAGAACCATGTGCACACTCCTGGAGCTGCAGTCTGAGTTGTTAAATAACCAGTGTGTATTCAGGACAGCTCTCAGCTGGAACAGGGCCATGCAGTGCCCAAGCTGCCAAGCTCTCAGCACCCTGGCCCCCAGCAGCCAGGCTTTATGGTCAGCAGTGAAGCCTCAGCCAGCCTGGCTGTTTCTCAGATTTTACAAAGAATACTAATACTCTTGGCTACTATTATTTTTACTTCTGTATTAGTGTGTGTTGATATTTCTGCACACTAGAGCACAGTGATGTCTGTGAGATGATCAGGGTTCCTGAGGTCTGTTAACACTTTCAGTTATCCCTGATTGTGTCCCTTCATAGCACTGCACTCTCTTTATCTGTGCCTTCTTTTCCAGAATTAACACTGGCTTTTTACATCACTCTCTGTTGTGAGGATCTATGATTAGTCCCTGTCCTCGGTTTTACTGGGTGCTCTGTGCAGTAAAAACTCAGAACAATCTCCAGTTACTGCAGAATTGACACTGCAGATGTGATTTGATTGAAATTGTTAGGGAAGAGCCTGGGGTGTTTGCTTTAACTGAAGAGATTTGGGACCCCCATAGCTGGCACTCTGAGTTCAGCTGGCCTGCTGGCTCTGCCTCATTTACCCTTTTCAATGCACCTGAAGGCCAGGTGTGAGTGCAGGCTGGATCACAAGGTGAGATCTGTGCCCTGCTGTCAGAATCTGCTATGTATGAGCTCCTGTTAGAAAACCTCCATGTACCTGGTGTCTCTTAGGGGCAGGATCTCACTGATTTTGGTTTTGGGTGTCACAGCTTGCTGCCTGTTATCTCTTATCCCATCTCCCACAAGGATCTCTGTTCATTGATATATCAAAGCTGTACTCTGCAGCCACCCTTCCCTTTGTTGGACACTGATGAGAAACATTCCTTGTTCCCAAAAGCTTCAAATAAATCAAATGACAAATCCAAGAGTGGTGCAGGACAGCTGCTCACCACAGGTGAAAAAATAGATGTGAGATGGTTGCACAGTGTGTGTTGGAACAAAGGAGACCCTCAAATTCCTGGGCAGTGCAGTAGAACAGGTGGGACAGACAGCTGTTTCTGAAGAGGGTTTTTTGCAGTTTTTCATCTTGTACACCATAGTTCTCAGTACCTATATCAAACTGTTCAACACTTCTGCATATTGCTGAAGAGCTTTCAGTGCTTTTAAATGTTTCTAGATTCTTCAGACATCTAGTATAAATACACAGTACATGAAATGCATTTTCTGAGAGCACAGGTCATAGAGTCATTATTCAAGAGGAAAATTTCAGGGAACAGATACAGCCAACATCAAGCATTGAGACATCCAGCCTGGCCAGCTGGTTTTGAAAATTTGTTTCAGAATTTTTTGAAAGAAGCACATTAGTTGATTTGAATCCCTCAAATGTCTCAAATCCCTCTTATTTTCTCCTTTATTCCTTTGGGAAGTAGCTTTTGCTTTTAAAGTTTTTAAACTTCTTTCTGAAAGGTATTTTTGCCTCTCTCCTGTCTTTCCTCTGTCTCTTTCATAGCACTGTGCAAATGCAGCCAAATGGAAATTCTGCAGAAAGTTTAATAAATAGCATTTGCACTCAGGTGTAGATTGGAAGCTTTGAGGAGTTACAAGGTACCAACTGACCTCAATAAAAATTGTGACCCAAAATTGTGTTTTGTCTGAGAACACCCTGTTTTTAAACGGAAGCTGTTTTACAAAAGTAGATCTGAATGTGAGAGTTGTATTTCACTGATTTTATTGCACGATGAGGGTTTCAGGGGGGCTGGAAGGCAGTCGGAGGAAGAGCCCCGTTCTCTCCCCGCCGGGTCGGAGCGGCGGGAGCTGCGCCGTGTCTGCACCGGGGACCCTCCGGGCAGGGAGAGCTCTGTGCCGTCCTCCACTGGGGCTACACAGTCCCATCTCCCTGCAAAACAAAACACGGGCTGATTTCCTGCTGCCCGTGCTGCGGCTCTCCAGGACTGTGCTGTCTTCTGGTGCGGGGTGTGGCGGTGCGCTGGAAATGGGGGTCGTGGGCTGGAGGAAGGGATGAAGGAAGGGATGAAGGAAGGGCTGGAGGAAGGGCTGGAGGAAGGGCTGGAGGAAGGGATGAAGGAAGGAAGGGATGA
>OAMK01000028.1:115109-127301 GCA_900205225.1 Saxicola maurus maurus | reverse complement strand
GGGCTGAAGGAAGGGATGAAGGAAGGGCTGAAGGAAGGGCTGGAGGAAGGAAGGGCTGGAGGAAGGAAGGGCTGGAGGAAGGGCTGAAGGAAGGGCAGCCTGGTTTTCCTGGCTGCCAGCCGCAGGGTGTGCCCCAGCAGCACGCAGAGCCCGAGGGAAGGCACTGCTCACCCCGCAGCAGCATCTGCAGTCCCCGCAGAGGGTCCCGAAGAGCCCGTTGAGCGCCTGGACCGCGCAGAGCCCCGCCTGGACCGCGCTCATCACCAGCAGCAGCGAGAACAGGCTCAGGTGCCACGGCACGATGTTCTCGGGCGAATCGCAGTCACTCCACAGCGAGTGGTCACCCAGGTAGTCCCTACAGGAGAACAAAAGCGTTAGGAAGAAGAGCACGGTGACGCCAGAGGAGGTCTGTCAGCAGTGAGAGGTGGCACTGCTGTGACACGGGCTGGCTGATCACATCAGCAGCGANTTCCAGGTCACTGGTGCTGCTCATCCAGACACCGACTTCAGTTTGGGTTCTGGGTAACTTGAAGCAAGTGATTTGAAAAAACAAGACATTGGAAGGGAGCAATTGGAGACAATAATGNGTTTGGTACAATTGAACCATTTTGAGTGTTTTGGGAAGAAGAGGTCTTAGCCAAGCGTGTGCCAAATAAGTTTTACCTGTTCCAGTGTTCTGTCACGGGCATTTTGCTGCTTTTGCTTGATTACAGCACTTTTTGTGTGTGAGAGTGGCAGGGGACTGTGATCAGGGCATGCAATCCAGAATCTCAAAGTACAGTTGGGAACAAGGAACTACATTGTAATCAAAACTGAATTATCAACACAAGTCATGAAATCATGCAAGTCACTTGCCCACTGAGCTGAAAGTAACAGGTTTTGCTGTTCTAGGTGCCTCATCTTAAGTAAAGGTAATAACTTCCATAATTTTTACCTCCACATTTTGATTTAATTGTAATCTGCTTAACCACTGGCTGTATTTCATCTGCATATTCTCAGTGCTGACTTGTTTGTGTTCCTGTCAGGTGATTTCTGGACTGCAACCAAACCCANGTTTGAAACAGAGCAGATTTCCAAAGACTCTCAGAGTGAGACCAGGGGAGTTGGTTCCCATCCCTCACTGACCCATGAACAAGTAATCCTCTACCTGTATACTTCTTGTTTCTTTGGTTTTTCTTTTTCTTTTCAAGCTGGAGTATAATTGTTTTGTATATTATGTGAGAAATGCTGCCAGGTCACTCTGGATGGAGGCTGCACTGAAGGTTCTGAGGTGGTGAGGAGTTTGCTGCAGCCCTTGCTGCTCTTCTCACTAGCACATTGTTGGACTTGCCTTGACTTTGGCCTGAGCAGTGGGATTGCTGGGTTAAGTGATAAATATACATGACAGCAAACATGTTTGAGTTGCAGAGCATGAGGAACAAGCAGCTTCCAAATGCCATAGCCANAATAAAATTATACGTAGATTATATTTATTGTTATTATATTGCATTATATTATATATATAATATTAGCAGTAGTAATTATTTTAAATTTCAATATAATCATAGAATCATAGAATCATAGAATCACAGCATGGTTTGGGTTGGAAGGGGCCTGAAAGATCATCTCATTCTGACACACCTGCCATGGCAGGGACCACTCCCACTGTCCAGGCTGCTCCCAGCCCTGTCCAGCCTGGCCTTGGACACTTCCAGGGATCCAGGGCCACCCACAGCTTCTCTGAGCAGCCTGTGCNAGTGCTCACCACCCTACAGGGAAGGATGTTGATCTAAACCACTCTCAGTTCAGAGCCATTACCTTGTCCTGGCACTGCCTCTCTAATAAAAACTCCCTCTCCATCTTTCCTCCAGGCTCCCATCAGGCACTGGAAAGCCACAGCCAGGTGACCCTGATTCTCCTCTCCAGGCTGAACATCCCAGGCAGTTTCACAGCCTTTCCTCATCCCTCTGACCATCCTGGCAGCCTCCTCCTCTGTGCCATTAATGAAGGTGTGGAACACCACCAGTCCCAGCAGGGATCCCCTGGGGACACCTCTTGGCCCTGATGTCCATAAGGACCCTGAGCCACTGACCACCCCCAACAGTTCACCCATCAAATCCACCTCTCCAGCTGAGAGAGCAGGGTGTTTTGGGGGACTGTGTCCAGACAAATGTCTTGTGTAGTCCCTCCATGAGCCCTGGTGGGCTCAGCCCATCTCAGAGGCCCCTGGGCTGCTCGGGCAGGGCTCGCCCTCCTGCAGCCCTGCTGCTTGTCCCAAATCACTCCCTGCCCTCCCTGTGCACCACAGACCTGGGAGGGGCTGTGCCATGACCTCCCCAGGCACAGGTCAGCCTGACAGGTCCATGCTGCAGGCTTCTCCTTTCTGCCTCTTTTAGAGACTGGGGTATGGTTTCCCCTTTTCCAGCCCCTGGAGCTCCCCTTGGTGCCAGGACTTTTCAAACATGGAGAGTGGCTTGGCAATTCCACCAGCCAGCTCCTTCAGGGCCCTGAGAGGTGTCTCANTGTGTCATTGCTCTTCATCTAATTGGAATTCATCCCCATGTGTTGCTTGTCATGGCCCAGGAGGAGGCTGTGCATTTCCCTTTATTGGCCCCTTTGAAACTCAGTAGTTTTGATTGTACTTGCTATTCCTTACATCTCTTGAACCTTGTGAAGGGTTGCTGTGTGCTGCAGGCACATAGAGAGCTCTGTAATTTAGACAGATGGTATA
Source organism: Saxicola maurus maurus (assembly GCA_900205225.1). Taxonomy (NCBI): domain Eukaryota; kingdom Metazoa; phylum Chordata; class Aves; order Passeriformes; family Muscicapidae; genus Saxicola; species Saxicola maurus. Next base: position 124,591 of record OAMK01000028.1, on the reverse strand, counting down.
ATTCCCATTTTCATACAATGGATTTGGAATTTNAATCACCTCACAAGCTGAAAACATGTATATCTTTTGTTTTCTGGTTGTCTTACCCGTCCTTGAAGGGGTAGGTCCAGTTTCCTTTAACTTCACATTTAGGGCCTTTGTGTAGGGCTACTGCTGATAAAATAAAGCAGTACCCAGCTCCCACAACTCCAACAGCAGCAAATATTATAGAAGAAAACATCTGATGAAGAGAAAAATAATGTTACTTTAGCTGACATTCAAAAATTCAATGCACCCTTAATGTCAGTGAACGTTCCCAAAATTCAGCTGTTAAAAGTCAAATAGTGAAGCCTGTCAGTTTTGACTGCACAGTAAATGGGTAATGCCTGAAATGGTGTTTTAAAGCTTCTCCAGCTTTGCCTGGGGAGGGAAGGTGAGGCTGGCAGCAGATGGCACCACCCCAGGCAGATGGCACTGCTCCCCTCTGGGCTCTCCTGCTCCCCTTTGGGGCTCCCTCTCTCCTTTGGGGCTCCCTCATCCCCTTTGGGGCTCCCTCTCTCCTTTGGGGCTCCCTCATCCCCCTGGGCTCTCCTGCTCCCCTCTGGGCTCCCTCTCCCCTTTGGGGCTCCCTCTCCTCTTTGGGGCTCCCTCTCTCCTTTGGGGCTCCCTCTCCCCTTTGGGGCTCCCTCTCCCCTGCAGCCAGTGCTTTTTTCTCACACTGAGAGCAAGACTGAAGTTTGAACCACTCCAGGCATAAAAAAAAAAAAAAAAAAATCTACAGTGTCCTTTACAAGTTAGCTTTGGTGTCTTGTTAAATTTGGATCAAATAATTGCAGTTTTCCTTCCCAAGTCTCCCTTTAGATTTCAATTAGTGTTCCCTATCTCCTTACAGGTACTTGTCTGTGTAAGTTCTAGTAGTGCAATTGAAATGGATGGGAAAGTATGTCTTTATTTTAATGGTTTTCTATTACAGAATTTCCCATATATACTAAAAAATAAGTAAATCATGCAAGAACTAATGCCCTGCTTGAATTCTGAAATTCTTGTAGCCATAACAGGTAGAGGTAGTGTCCTTTGTTGGAATAAAGCAATACAGGTGAAGAAAAAAAACACAAATACTTTCAGGTCATAGAATCATTTGGGTTGGAAAGAACCTCAAATATCATCAAGTCCAATGTGAGCTTTTTATTCTGATTTAATCTTTAAAATAAAATGCTTGAGATGTTTGCTAGTGTCTGGAAATATTCTTTATGAACTTTCCTAGTGTGAAAGGAAGCAATAAATTCAAAGTGGAGCCTCATCCACGCTGCTGAAGGAGGAGGTTGGATTGAGTGACCCCCAAGGTCTGTTCCCTCCTGAGAGGTCTGTGAATCCAAGGAGACACAGCTCCTTGTGTGGGGATGTCCTGTCTGACTGCCAGGTAACTCTAAAAGCTGCCAGCAGAAAATGGCTGAGGAGGGGCTGCTGTTCTCTGCAGAACAGGGTGAGTGTTAATTGTGGTGGTAGCTGGGTGGTAGCAGAGGCGGCTCAGGCTGTGCTGCACAGGGCAGTTCTCAGCACCCAAACCCACTCTGTGTCCTCAGTGCAGACCCACAGGGGCTGGGACAGGAGCACACATGCATCAGGATAAATCAGTGTACAATGTACAGCACACAGCACACCAGGAACAATTTCACTTTTCCTTTTTTTGCCGCGTTTCCTCTCTTACCGCAAACCTCTTCCCACAGCTCTGATTGCCACAGCATCCACAGCAATCATTATTCTGAAGGCCAGAAAATACCAAGGCAGGGAAGATCATCTACAAATAGTAAAAATACAGCTTGAATTGGGATGAATTCAAGTTACATCTTCTTTTAAATGCAATAATCTATGGGGAGTTTTTCTTATCATTAGATTAAGTTACTCATTGCCAAACCTTTGGATGACTTATTTGTTTATCAGAGAAGAATTTGCAATCCTGAGAAAATTCAACAGTGCAAGTCATGGCAGGGAATGTCTGAATTTAGATACTCACCAAAAGACCCGACCCCAGGATCCCTCCAAAGTACCAGACTTCATCTGTAATATGTCCTTTGTCTTTGGCCACTGATCCTCCAGGGAAAAACAGCAGAATGTTGGCGAGGGTGCAGAGCACGGCCAGGGGGATGAGGGTNATTCCCAGGCACTTGGCACAGCCTCCCGTGCACATGCTGCCTTGGAGGAGCTGCAAACGCTGAAGACAAAGCAAAGTGTCTCAGAGCTCTCAGAACAGTTTGTGAAAGAAGCTCCTGGCTGTTTCAGGGTCCAGCTGCTGTGCTGCTGTCAGGGGAGCTGGGCCTGCAGGGCGCTCCTGCCTGTGTTCCTGCAGCCAGCCCAAATGCACTGTGCTGGTTTTTATGTGTCCTTGCAGCCCTGATGTCAGTTGTCTGAATGTCTGCAAATGAAATTACCTTCAGGGCAGCCTCTCATTTTACTGTGACAACCCACAAACTCAGTTAATATTTTACTAAACTGGCTGAGACTCTACATAATCTGGGCTCAGGTCATGGGTAGATATCTGTCTTAGTTCTGGATCCTCATTTTTACAACACATGGTCTTTCCTCATACTAGAAAACACTTCTTTTGCAAGGACTGACATAAAAAATGCATAATGAGTCAGCTGATATGAATAACATACTCNTGGTCCAAGTTCTTACATGTCATGAGACAGTTCTGTAATTGAAACCTTAGAGAAACTAGCTGATACCAAGGTGAGCCATTGCAGACCAGTAAAGATAAACATGACAAACCTGAGAAAGTTCCTGGGTTGCAGCAGGATGAGAAAAACTTACCTATTGATGTTAGGCAGTTGGGCTGTGCCTCAGGGCATGTGTTTCTTCTCCATTCTTGGGATTAAAAGGTTGATTTTTTTTTTTTTTTTTTTTTTTTTTGTAATTTCATGCTCTACATGATGGAAGACTGTTTGCAGGAGAGATTGTATTAGAAATGCTCCAACATTTAATAGCTCTCCTCACCAAACTTTAAGTTATATGATGAAGATGAATCAAAACCTGACAGTGTTTTCCATAGATTGTATTTTGAAGTTATGGCATATGCCATGTTTTAGGATAACCCATGTATTTTTTCCCTTTCACAGGAGAATATTTCATATCACATATATCTAAGCTTATTCAATAAAGAATGGCAAGTAATGATTGTGCATATGCATTCTAAAATATATTAGGAAGACCAGAGGAATTTTTTTTTTTTTTTTTTGTGAGGACCAGTCCTAGGAATTCCAGTGTCTATAGTGCTGAGCAGACTNGTGATTTCTGAGGAAATCACACTAGTTTACTTTGTAAATGTTTTATTCAGTTATTTATTAAGACAAAATTTTTAGTGTCTTCTCAAGTTGGCATATGATGCAACAGGAATTAAGTCAGCAGGTTCTTGGTGAGTAGCACATCTGGCAGAGCAGCCTGGGCAGTGACAGTGGTTGTTCCTGGTGGGCTGGAGCCCCCTGAATCACAGTTCACTCCATGCCTCTGGCACAGCATCCTGCAGCTGATGATTTACCAGTTTCTGGAGGTTGTGCTGGTTGTGTTTTTCATGTGCCATCATGATTCCCTCAGGGTTTTTCTGGAAGCACTGGGGGCTGTGAGCAGCACATGTGGTAAGGTTTGGGCAGTGTTCACCCACAGTGCTCAGNCAGAGCCCCTGGGAGCTGCCAGAGTCCTGCCAGCATGTCCTGCACTGTCCCTTCCTCCTCTCACTGACATTGCCTGTGCCAGACCCCTCTCTTCAACTGANTCATCTCTGCATGGAGTTTTTTAACTTGCCAGCTTTTATGTGAGGGGTTAAGCTTCACCTCATTTCAGCAGGGAAGTGGCATCCAAGCAGAGCTGGAAAGCAGCACTCAGACTGAGTCAAGTATTTTCCCCAGGGAAAAGCTGCTGGCTTGCACATTCAGCTGCTCTGAAAGAGGCTCTTCCCTTCCCCTCCCACCCGTGTTTTCCAGCTGTGGCCACCTATCTGGGAGGAGTGAGCCATTGCCATTCCTGTTGTGGAATAAATGCCTCATCTGGGAGGCTCAGAGGGCTGGGGACTGGGTGGAGCCACTCCTTGGACCTTGTGTCATCCTGAGCTCTTGAGCAGCCTGTTTCTGGGATCTGTGCTATCACAATGGAAGCCACTCCTGTCTGCTGTGCTTTGGGAAGGTGTTTCCTGCACTCCTCATCTCCTGAGTCATACAAAGTCCATGCTGTGCACAAAAGTGAAATGACTTATTTTCCTGTGGAAAATCATAGGAATATCAGGCCACCCCATGTTGGTAGTTTCAGGAGGATGTAGGCAGTGCTGATGCCTTTCAAATTTTGTGTTTTGATGTATGGCATGGGAGAAGTTAATTCCCTTTCCCACCCCAGACTCCTCTGTCAAACCTGGGGCTGGCTGTGAGTGAGGCACCCGAGGGCAGAGAGGGGGAGATGCCCAGGGAAAATCTGGGTCCCACGGGCTCATGAGCAGCTTTCCTGTCCCAGCCCCAGTGCAGGACCCCCAGGCCCTGGGGACAGGCTACTGATCACACAGCATTGCCCTCAGACCTTCCTGACGTTTGTCAAAGCTCAGATAAGAGCTCATGGAAGTGCAGCTTGGACTGGGTGGTGTCCCCAGTGACACAGGGACACATCACCAGCAGCACAAAAAGCCAGGTGTGCTGATGGCTGTCTGGGGGAAATGGGCTGGNGGGCACAGTGGAACTGCAGTATTCAGCTTTACTGTAACTCAGCTTTATACTTCTTTGCTGTTCTATTACTCTAGTCATGGTCTGGTTTGCCTCTGTTTCACATGCCCCCACTGCCTGTTTGCCAGCTTTCCCACAAATACCCTTTTCACCATGGACCATCTTCTGTAAGGGTTTTAATAAAACTCCATTCTTTCATTCTCCTCAATGAATATGAGTCCAAAAGTAACTGTCAACCAGTAGCAAATGGGCATGTGGGCTCTGAGCAATCTCCAATTGCTTCTCTAATTTATATTGCTTTAAAGTAAGCAAAAATTACGTAACTATGTGTATGTAATACCTCTTTTTNCCTACTGTTACATTTCATGAGTCTTTCAATATTTATTTTTTTCATTGGTATGAAAGGTGTTGTTATGTATTAATGAAATTGCCATTTTTGAAATCCACAGAAAGCAGAGGAACTTCAGAATTGCTGTGGGCCATCTAAACACCACTAAAGTACTTTAAATAATGAGGGCAAAAATTCCACCTAAGGTATTTTCAAAAATGAGAGAACAAAGGAATTGTTTCCTTCAGGGCTACCTGTTATTTATTTTTCTGTGGGGGTGTGTGCCCCTTATTGCCTTGTTGTGAGTTTTTGCCAAGTCACACAAATTATTATNTAGAGGTTGTACAGCACTTGCAGTTATATACTTCCCATCACCATGCATGCAGAAATGCACAACTGAGTACAATCATCCTCTTGCTGATATAATTTAGTTCTTCTTCTTCTTGGCTCTAAGCAGGCAAACAAGCAGGAGATACCTGGGAAACCATACCAGTTGCTTCAAGTCTTAGAAAGTGATGAATCTGCCTCCCACAATTTTTATTTTTGCCACATGATTTATTCTTCCCTGCTTTCCTGGGAAGTGTCACTGGATGCTACTGGGATTGGTTTTCTGTAACTTCCTTCTCAAAGTGACCACTTGTCACTGATTTATGTCTTCAGAGCCCAGTGTTCATCCTGATTCAGTGTATTTCTGAAGAATGCAGCAGCATATGTGTGTCTCCATTTCTATTATCCTCACAAAAAAGTGCCTTTTTTTTTTTTTTTTTTTTTCTGTGGAAGTAGAACTGTTTCCATTTTGGGTTAAATCTGAAAGACTTATAATTTTGAATGTGTCCAAACTTCAGGACTGCTGTGGTCATTCCAAGCTGTGTCTCGTACTTTAATGCAGTTCTGTGCAGCTTTTGGTTGACAATAGGAGTGTTATACACACCACTNTTTAATCCATCTGCTGACAGGCTGGGATCTATAATGCCTCATATTTATCTAGCTCATAACCACAAACAAGCCTCCAGCTGGCTGGTTCACCTCCTGTGCTGATTTCACCCGGACATTTGTTCAGAGTGGGGTCACAGTCCATGTTTACAATTTATTTCCTCTTCAGTTCTTTTCTTTGTTATCCTCATGCTGTAGTTCTATTACAGAAAGAGATTTTCAAGACTGAATAGTATTTTTTTCTATGCTGATCTCCTCTGATAGCAAGAATCAAGAAATTCTAGAGGAGGAAGCTGATTGGGGTTTTAGCTGTGGAATGCCTGGAACTCACAGCTGTGACTTTTTCTTTATTTTTCCAGAATAAATAAAATATTTAATTTTCAGTTAAAGCTAATACATTTAGAATCTAGTTGCATACCTTGGATCCATGGCTCCCAGGAGCTTCTGTGGGAGGCCATGCTGTAGAAGAAATGAGGAATTGTCTTACCCAAGTCCTTCATCCACAATTTAGATGCTGTTATTTTACTCAGTGTGCTCGAGTTGGCTGTGGCTTGGAGTTCCTGTGTTCCTGCCATCAGCAATAGACTCCAGGGGCTCGTGGAGGGCAGTGGGAGGCTCCATGCTTGTGGCCCTGCCTGCAGTGGGTTTATTCACCAGTCACTGTGGTGCTGCAGGGCTGAGGCTGAGCACTGGCTTTTGCATTGTTGTAGTTCATTGATTCTCAGTTAACAAATAAATTAAAAACTGAGACATATCATGCAATGCTAAGTCTGATTTCCAACAAATTTTGTGAAAGTTTGTGTTCCTTTTCTGAACTGGGTGAAAATGAATGCAAGCCCAGGGGTTTTGTGGATTGTGGCTGTTTGCTGACAGCCCCACTATCCAAAGAAANGCCCCAGAGCAGGGACATGATGTGCTGCTCCTGTTATCAGACCATTAATGCTTTTGCTAGATTATTTCTTAGTTAGAGTCTTGGAGGAGAGACAGGACAGCCCTAGACCTTCTCCAGCCTCTTTGTCCCTTCAGTCCTTCCTGCAGGTGCAGCTTGAGCAGCTCCAGTTCCTGGAGAATCCCAGGGGTGGGAGAGCATTTCCCTGCTGCTCCCCACCCTCACCACAGCCCTTAGCAATCCTGAAACCTGCTGTAGGAACAGCAGCAAGCTGCTGCTCTGCAAACAGACATCCAGATGGTGGAAGGCAGCTGCTCTGTGCTGGACAAGGTCTGTGCCTGGTGATAATTATGGATTAAATTTGCTAGGCTGGGAGTAGCATTGCCCTGCTGGTTGCAGTATCCACATTAAGCTTCAAATGAACCTTAGCAATGGAAATCTTGCTCTGGCCTTGCCGTGTCCCTTCTTACATTGTAATTCTTGTCATTGTCACTCATTGTCACTGTCATTTTAGGGGTCTGCTGCTGAATTGTTACTAAAGAAAAGGACATTCTAGCTCTCCCTTCATTTAATTACACCTTCCTACTTTTTCTGCAGACAGAGTTTGTCCCAGCCTGAAACCAAGTGAGCTATTACTCTCTCACTGAAAGCCCAAATGGTTTTTAGGTGTAGTAGGTTGTACACAAGTTGGAATGTGTTAACTACTTCACAGATGTCTTTTATTGTACTCTACAGTTTGAAGTTTCTTTCCATTTCTGAGACTTCCATGGACCATTTTGTTTTGTCAACATGAAGACAGGCATGATATGTGTTTCTAAAAGAATTCGAGAATTTTTATTTCAGAAGTGGAAACAAACTTCAAACCTGGATTTTAAATTAGATCTTTTTGTTCAAAACAAGTAAAAAACCTTTATTGTCATGAACAAGTTATATTCGACTTTATAGCTGGACCTTCACTTGGGTTCTCAAACTTGTCACAAATCATGAATTCGTTTTCACCACTTCAATTTAAACTCTGCCATGAACTATTAAAAGTGGTGCAAGANTGTCTGCTGATGCCTTCTCCCTAAAGCAGGAAATCTACAGAACACAAGAGCAGGTTTATTTTTCTTGTTGTATCATTGGAATACTGCACTTATTGAGAGGAAAAATTACTTTACCATAATAGGTGAATTAATGGGGATCTTTCAGCAGCCTCTGTAAAATTGGTTTTATTTCCATCAACTCCTTCTGTTTCACAGGCAGCTTTGTGTCAGCAGGGCTGAGCTGAGTGGAAGATGGTGCAGTCCCAAGGGGGCANCTCCAATAAATTTCCATATCATGAGCAGATTGTTGTGCAGGGAATGCAATGTTACAGGTTGCTGAGAAATAAATGTCAGCAAAAATAAACAGGTAATTGAGAGTGAGCCTGTTGATAATGCAGGTTCATCCAGGCTAAAAGCTCATGCAGGATCTCACTGCAGGAAACATAATGCAATGGCTCTCTCTCTCTCTCTTTCTCTCTCTCTCTCTCTCTCTCTCTCTCTCTTTCTCTCACTCTTTCTCTCTCTTTCTCTCTCTCTCTCTCTCTTTCACTCTCTCTCTTTCTCTCTCTCTTTCTCTCACTCTCTCTCTCTCTTTCTTTCTCTCTTTCCTTCTTTCACTCTCTCTCTTTCTGTCTTTCTCTGTCTCTCTCACTTTCTTTCTCTCTCTCTTTGTCTCTCTCTCTTTCTCCCTCTTTCTCTTTCTCTCTCTTTTTCACATAGATGATTTCTCACAAATCTATAATGTAGCACCTTTTACAACAATTTATGTCCTCACTCTGCATTTATTAAACTTTTTTTTTTCTAAATCATTAAAACTGTGGTCAGAGTTGACTCACCTTGAGTAGATTAGTTATCATTGTGTTAATATTTAATGGTTCAGTACCAGGCTGTACCCTGCTCCTTTCAGAACACTCCCATATTGTTTTGACAGATAATGCATCTCCTGCACTCATCCCAGNGATCTGGGATGGAGTGTGCTGTATGACCTCACAGGTGCAGTGTTTCTGCTGTGTTTATCTTTATGTAAGGGCTGCCATGGATCCTGATGGATCCTAACAGTGCAAACATTCAGATTCCAAGAGCCTAAATCTGGTCTTACAGTGATTAGCAAAAAATGAGAAATAAATCAGATTTTTTTTTAATAGAGATCATTCTTGTTAGTTATCTGTATCTCATTGTGAAAAATATGCTGAGCCTTTTGAAGCTGGCCTGAGGTCAAGAGACTGTGACAGACCTTGGAGTTCATGTTCCCTGTTTTTCAGTCCCTCAAGCTGTCTTTTCTACCATCTCCTGTCACAGGTGCCAGAGATCAATTGCCCCCCTGAGATGTGCTGCCTTCTGCTGCCCCTCCCAGGCCATGACTCTGCCTGCTCAGCTGTCTCTGCTCAGCCCATGCACAGCTCCATCACCTGTGCAAGCCAGACCTGGTGCCAGGAGCAATGACAGGTGCCCCTGTGCTGCAGGAACAGGGATCTGGAATGGCAGATAAACACTCATCCTCTGCTGCTTGGGCAGGCTCCTCCAGTTCCTCCCCTGCTCCCCTTGTTGTGTTTTTGGAACTTCACCAGGAAGACAGAAAGAGCATTTGTGGTAGTGAGGAGTGCTTGGCTGCCCCAGACTGCAGGACT
>OAMK01000028.1:98976-114539 GCA_900205225.1 Saxicola maurus maurus | reverse complement strand
CTGGTTAGATTAATTGCAAATAGTTTGACTAAACTCTTTTTGAGGTGTGTCTCTGTTTCAGTTTTCCCTCTTGGACTTCTAGTGGTCTGGGGTGATTTTAGGACTCCAGAATGATCTTACATGTGTGGTACTAAGGGTCTGTTTTAGTANTGTTTCTTTTCAAGTTCAATGCTTAGGATATTGCTGTATTTTTGTCAACTTGTTGGTAGCCAATTCTCACATCATTCAGAGGAGCTGGGAATAACACTGCCTTTTAGGAGTGGGAATTAACTTTTTTTTAAATTGGTGAATATGTTTCAAACCCTNATGTATCTTACAGCCTGGTTGTAACAGATTGGGTTCTTTTAGATCATGGTGGGTATGTGTCATAATACCAGTCCAGGTGGCACTTGTCAGGACTCTCCTTGGCTCCTCTGATGGCTGTTGGTGAATAATCTTGTGCAATGGTTTCAGCTGTTGTCACACCCAAGCCATCTTCGAGTGTAGTTATTGTATACTCTGAAATATGCATATCAATACCAGCTCAAAATTACCTGACTTGCTACATGAATTGTCATCTTAATACAATGAGGTCTTTATTCCCAGCTTCACCTTCGTATTCTGCTGGTTTTACTGACTAATTAGTCTCTTTAATTACAATGCAGAGCTCATCCTGTGAATTCGGCTGCAGGTTTGAAATGTGCTAAGCCCTTTTATATGTTTTTTTTTGCATGGGATAAAATTGCCATTTCTCTAGCATTGAAGAGCAGGGGAAGCTCTGGCTGAACAGCTGTCTCAGAGCCACATTTATGGTCACTGGCAGAAACAGTTTCTCCCAGACACAGTAGATAAGTACTTTGGTTTGATCAGAACTCCTGGCTTTTAATAACATGCTTTTCTTAGTTTTTGNCTGTGTTTAAATGAAAGTCACTGAGGGACATGGGTTTTTCTATTTCTGACTTCTATTTAGGGACAGAGTAAGTGACCAAAATTTCAAGATGCTGAAAATCAGAATACAATAGTTGAAATCCCCTTGGGGTTTGGTGTGTAAACTGCAACCAGCTTTCAGCACAAACAGTAATTCAGCATGAGTGTACAAGTTGTATGTTTTTCCAGGGAGCACATGCAGACCTTGCTCTGCAATTGGTGGTGTTGGTGACTCCTTGGTGCTCAGCCTGGCTCTGAGCTCCNTCCCTGTTTCTGTGCAGTCCCTGCTCTGCTCTGCTCACACAGAGAGTTCTGGTTCCTCTCCTCAATGCCCTTTTTGCCTGATGCTCTCTGGGACAAGCACCAGCTCTGGTGATGCTGTCTGAAGCTTTTCCTTGGCAGATGGGATGCAGCTGCTCTGCCTTCTCCCTGGCAGAGCTGAGGAAATCACCCGGGAATTCCCAGGCCTGCTCAGCCGTGTAGTGCTGGGAGCAATCACTCAGAATGCACTTTTTAGAGAATGCTCTTGTAGAATGTGCTTTTTAGATTGAAATTGCGAGAAATCTGCTGCTGGGCTTCATGTCTGTACTCAGGGGTTACTATCTCCCTGTTCCACTTGAAAACAATGAATAGGGCTGTAGACCCAGAGCTGATACCTCCTTAGTGGTGAATTGAGGTCACATCTGCAGCCTGTGGAAACAGTGTTTTCAGAACTTCTGTTAGTCTTTCAAAAGTAACAAATACAGGAGTTTTAAGGCAAAGGCTTTTCAAAAACTGATCTATGTTTTCTTGACTGTTCCAATCATTATCCCCAATAACAGACATTTCTGCTAAATGCATAGTGGATGTTATGATGTAGTAAGAATATTAGAAGGAAAAAAACCCACAAAAAATAAAAACCAATATGTTTAGTTCTACATAATATTCTAGGGCATTTGATACACAGGGAGTTTATTCCAAAGTTATTTTTCGGTTGGGATGCTTCTACCCAAAAGGTGTAGATACAATTGAATGTGTATGCCTCCTAAGTACTCTACTGAGAAAAGCAGAGTTGCATTTTTAATCTTTATTAGATATTTATTTCTGATTAAATATTTCAGTTTTGCCTACTTATACTTCCTAATGCTCCTCATACTTCTGAAAACTTGTGTGTCTCTGTTATATTGTGAGGCTGTGTAATGACAGTTGGGTTGCAAAGTGTGTGGGAAAAGGGAAGGCTTTTATTAGAAATTATGAGTGACATTTTCTCAGCAGGCAGGTCAGCATACCCTGCACACCCCCCTCTTAGACAAAGACCCTGTAACACCAAGTGCAAGCATTCCATCTAACCCAGGGCTCTCAGGAAAAGGTTCCCAGTCACCCATCCAGTGGCACACCCATTGCCTGTTAAGGGTATTTTTGGAAAGAAGCACAAGTCTGCAGCATGGCTCACAGAGACTCTTTTGAAATACCTGCATATCCACACCCATGCTTGTAGCCTTTACTGGAGGATATTTTTTAATTACATCCATGAGAGTTGTGTCCAAGTTGAGCAACAGACTGCTGAACATAATGGGCTACCTGTTGGGCAGGTGAACTGACTGTTGTCAAGGAGGGAACATCCATGAGCTGGGCAGTGCTAAACCCAAAACATCCAGGTGCATCCATCTTTGAAAGCAGACACAAAACCTCACAAGATTTCTGTAGACTTAACAGGATAGCTTGGCTTAGCTTGAGGTCAGGGTGATGCATGCTGGCAGAGGAATGGAAGTGCTTGATGTGCCTTGAGAGAGCATTTTAACCAAGTGCCTGACATGGTTTATAGTGACACCTGCAAAGACACCTGGGGCTGGCTCTGATCTGCAGTGGAAGTGGGGATTGCAGTGCCAGAGCAGTGCCAGGGACAGAGCTGGCTGCCTGAGCAGGTGTTGGCCAGGAGCAATGGGACATGCCTTGATCCTGGACAAAAACAAGCAGATTTTGGAAGGTGGGGCAAATCAATGTGTGCAGAGACACATTTTAAAAGTGAAGAAAACATCACTGCTTCTGGAGTGCAGATTTAGAAAAAGTTGGGGTGCCCAGTTCTTGACAAGAGACCATTAAAATGCCTCCTGAGCAGGAGGAAGGTCACAGGCCTTCCTCAGCCTGAGGACTTACCAAACCTCATCCTCCTGTCCAACACCTTATCAGCAGGCAGCTCCTGCTGCCTCCTGGTGCTCCATCTCAAGCAGCAGCAGATTTTGGGAGGCTCTGGTGCAGCAGAGCAGCAGCTGCCCAGGTGCTGTGCCCGAGCTCAGCACAGGTAACTTCCCCACTGAGCACAAGTTCAGGTGTATCTGCAGGACTCAGAGGCCACTCTGCCCCTGCTGATGTCCTCTGGTGAGCAACCAGACTGGCACTCCAGGATCTCCTTCAGAGATCATGTGCTGAGGGTAAGAAAGGGCTTCTCAGAACTTTACATATTTCTCATAAACTGTTTTGACTGTTACATTTGACTGTTACATTACATGTAAGCAAATTTCAAGTGCATTATGAAAACCACCCCTCTGTAACTCATCTGCAAGTGAAATCTATGCTGTGTGAAGGAACAAGATTTCCCCCCATGTAACAATAATGACAGTATTAGAAGTTCCTTACATTGGACTGGGCAAATTGGGGCGCTGCTGCAGAGCACTGCTAATTCATAATGCTCATATCTTATTCTAAAAGATGGATTCAGAGAAATGGAGAAAGATTATCTTGCTTTTGGGAATTGGTATTATAAAGAAATACATTCAGTCTCCTGGTTTTAATATAAATTTTAATAATGCCTTGTTTGTTTGTTTAAAGCAGGAAGAAAAAGCCTTTTTTTCTCTCCCTGTAGTACATGAATATTTGGGAAATGCCTTCAAAAGGAGAAAGAGTCAAAGCTTTGACTCTAAACATTTTGGAGAGTTCTAATGTTAAAGGTATGTCATTTGTACCCAGTAAGAAATTTCAGAGGCATGTGTTTATTTTTCCAGTCTGATCAATTCTGAAGGTATGATTCAGATACAGAAGAATGAATCCATAGAGATTTTCCTCCACTTGCAGTTCAGAAGAAGAATTCCTTGACACAGGTGAAAAGGCAAGGCTTCAGTTCAAGTAAACCATACAATTAATAGTTTTCTACTACTAATCAAGGGGTTATTTTATTGGAGAGGGGTTCTTAGTATGAGACCATTTTGAATTTTGTATTGAAAACATTATGCTTTGCAAGCTACAAAATAAACTTTGAAGAAAACTTCCAGTATGATTTAACTGATTTTTGTAGGTGACTTTATAGCTTTTCAGAATTTCTCATGGCTCACTGCCCATGCTGTGAGCAATATGATGGAATTAGTACCTTGAGTTACATGAATAATGTCTGGATACTTTTTACTGTGCTTTTACAGCTTTCCAGTGCTTTTTATGCTGTTTGCTGTGCAGTGACCTGGGCNCTGCTGCCATGTGCACTTGGAGCTCTGCTGCTGCTTTCAGACCTGGCTCTGTGGAGCTCAGCTCCACTGCCCTGAGCCTGTGCTGCCCAACAAGGCTTGGCTGCTCAGGACAGCAGCCTGCCAGTCCTGGTGCTGAGGAGAGCTCTCAGCTTTCAGAGATGTTTTCTCTTCCCTTGCACACTCTGTAGTATGAGGAGGAATCCTGTCCATGGAGATTTTAATCTGCCTCTGTATGTATGATGGTTACCAGACTTCCCTCACAAGTATTTTGAAGTATGTCTCCATTAAATAATTTGGCTAAATATTTGTTTGTTTTTGTAACATTAGTCCTGGGGTTATTATAACATTAGTCCATGTGCTACTTTAAAAAAATAGAAGTAGTTAGAAGAAAGAAAATAACAGTTTTTAAAGTGTTAAAGCACACAAGAGGTGTCCCTAATGGGCCCCTCTGGGACTGCTGTTATTCCATATCTTCATTAGTGGCACAGATGGAGGTGATCAGAGGGATGGAACACCTCTTCTTTGAGGAAGGGCTGAACTCTGATCGTTCAGCCTGGAGAAGAGGTGCACTGATATCTTAACCTCATTTTAATTGAAAGTTTGAAAGTGCTCAATTTAGAAAATTATTGTGTAATGACTGCATGATATCTTCCTCTTGCCTAACAGTAACATTACAAATTTTGCTTGGACAGTGAGAGAATAGTAAAAATGGGAAAGGGTTGGTTCAAAGCATAGATCTCAGTCAGCACATGGAGAAGCAGGTGGGTGCCAGGGCACAGCTTGGAGCTGTTGGGTCTCTGTGCCTGCAGTGCTGGCACCTCTTGGCAGCTGTTGTGTTCAGAGCTGTCTCTGTCACTTGGGCAGCACCTGCAGAACCAGCAGCATCCCACCAACCTCTCTCCTTGGCTGGAGGGGAGAAGAGAGACTCTCTCTTCAAACAGGGAGGATGCAGCTCCCCAAGAGCTGCTCTGCTTCCATGGCAGATGTCCAGGCCCAGAATTTGTGTTCCCAGCTGAGAGCTCAGCATGGCAGGAACTGCACCAGTGTGTGTGGAGCAGAGCATGGAAGGAGGACCCCACAGTGAAACTCTCCAGAAATCCCCATGTGGTTCTGCTTCCCAACAAACTGCTGTCAGCAGAGACCTTACTGCTCAAGAGTTTTGTTCCATTTGTGTGTTTGAAGGGCAGAAATGAAATATTGGAGGCTGATGGGGTTTGCAGTCAGGTTAAATTCAATAAGGTCCATGCTTAGTAAGATCTTGTAGCTAAAAATGATCTTAATGCTTTGCATAATGACAGCTTTATTGAAGGAACGTAAGAAGTCCATGAGCACAGTGATTACTCATGCAGAGGAAGAAATTCCCATGTGTGTAAGTACCAGGCTGTGTTAGTCTGCCTTTGTGTACTTTGGGTAGGTGTGTTTACTTTATTTTATTGGCAGGATTGTCTTTGAACCTAACCAATTATTAGCTATAAAGTTGAGATGTCTTATGGATATAGGCATTATACAGCTACTAGAGGACTTTGGCTCTATGTAGTACTTTGTCTTTCATATAACACTTATCATTTCCAAGTGTCTATCTAAACCTTGGTGTGGCTCAGTTATCACAGAAGTATGGAATCAATTTATTAAAGCCCTCTGGGGGCATTGAGTCCAACGATTCCCCAGCACTGCCAAGGCCACTGCAGCCCTTGTACCCAAGTGCCACATCCACACAGCTTTAAATCCCTCTGGGGATGGGGACTCCACTGAAGGAGTGGACAAACCTTTTGGTTAAGGAATTTTTCCAAATATCTCATTTAAACCTTCCTTGGCACAACTCGACTCCACTTCCTTATGCCTTACACTGCAGTCTGGAATTGCTCTCCTTAAATTTCTCCAGTGCTGTACTAGTGTGAAGCATCTATTCCAACACAGTCCTTTGCTTTGAGAAAGTGAGTATGGATTAGGTTCCTGTTTTTGTCATTGGCCAGTCTGAATACATCCTCTGGATCCAGTAGGGCAGTTCCCCACAGCACAGGGGTAAGTTTTGTCTTACAGGTATACAGTAGGCAATTTTTAACTGAGACAGAACTTTAATGGGTGCTAAGTTTTATTTCTGCATTTCAAGCAGTAGGAAATCAGGCTCTGAAAATGTATAGCCATCAGAACTGAGAAGAATTACTTTACTGTGGTGGATCCTGGAGCCAATGCCTTGAGGCTGCTCTCTACCCAAATGCAGCTGCAGGGGCTCTGGAGTGGGACTGGCTCCAGGTAGCTCAGAACTTAAACCACAAGTGAGAAAGTACTTACCAAGGAAACATGTCCTAGTGCCTGTGAAGACTATTTGAGAAGGTGATCAGAGAGTCCAAACTATACTACTCTTACATGACAGTTAATTTTCAAACATTAAAAATACATATTTTCTGCTAATGATAAGCTCTGCCTGACTAAAGGAACTCATTTTTGTTTCACACAAAGCCTTCCTAATGCAAAAGGAGGACAGGAGTGGAGCTCCAGCCTCTCCTGGCTGTTTCCTCCTCCTGCAGAGGTGTGAGGTTGCAGGAGGGGACAGGGTGAGGGTGCTGCACCCCTGCACAGCCACGGTTCCATGCAGAACCATTCAAATGCAGTGTTGGTGAAGTTNCTCTCGTGAGCTGTGGCCAGAGCTGAGCCTTTTTCTTTAAGGCAAGGAAAGACAGAAGTGTCTCTCATGACTTCTGAGGCTCTGGGACTCCTTGCATTAAGATAAAGTGACTCCATTAGCAGTGCAAAGTTGTATAGCCCTGGCAACTCTGTGCCTTCTAACCAATGGTTAATACTTTTATTTTTTCTCTTTTTAAGTATAATCTACAATGGTAAAAATGATCTTTGAGTTCTTTGCAAGATGAGNTTGCAAATTTTAGGTCTCAATTTTATTTTGACAGAAAAGTAGAAATGTCTTATGTTTTTCAGATTACTGTTTTATAATCTTAAATAATTAAAAACAAAATCCAGGTTCTGTCTTGGCAACATGCATTCATTCATTCATTCATGATCCTAGTGTTATCAGGACTGAGTGACAATAAACTTTAATAGAACCTTGTAGTTAATGTTACTTAGCAACATCCTGTTGAGACACTTGTCATGGTTCAACCCAGCCAGCAGCTCAGCCCTCAGAGCCCCTTGCTGACTCTGCCCTGGATGGGATGGGGAGACAGTTGGAGGGTTCATAGTGAGAAAACTCATGGGTTGGCACAAGAAGAGTTTAATACTTAACATAGTAATAATAATAAATTGTAATAAAAATTGAATGGAAGCTAATTTTTGTTGTGGTAATCTTTTTATTCATTGCACATTAATCATAGGCTGGATTAATCATCAACCTACTTTAAAAGTCTGCATATGAAGAATGCTACAATGGCTTTGTAATTGTTATGGTTTCACAGACACAATTTTNCTCGAGCCTTTTGTTTGTAAGCCCTATGTCTTTATCTTAGAGAGAGTGTAATTTATCAAAATCCTGGGAGTCAATGGGGTGTAACATGAAAACCTGGGATGTTTTGCCTGACAGGCAAGTACTACTGTGGAATTGTTGCAGTTTCCTCAAAGAGGGTGCCTGCCTTTTCTGAGGGAAATTCCATCTGACTCAGTGAGGATGCTGGGGCAGAACTGTGGATATTTTGATTTTTTTTGAGGTATTTTTCTCTTCACCTGTAGAGGAAATTTCCAGTTTATTTTGTTTCCTTTATGCCTATGGAAAGCAGAAAGCAGGAGTGCTTTTCTGCAAAAGAAGAAAGTTGGTTTACTTTCTTTTTTAACTTAGCATTTATGAGTCTGTTCTTGGAAGAACTCTGTTTTGGAACTAACACCTGAACCAATTGGCACCAGTCCTGTCAGAGCCTCGGGGTTGTTGTTGGGCATGATGGCTCAGCTCAGCTCCTCTCCCTGGCTGAGTGCTGTGCCTGTGCTGCTCTCCTCCAAGGGCAGGTGCCTCTCACCTGGGGAAGCTGTTCCAGCTGTTTCAGGTGTCTCAGTTGTCTCAGCTGTCTCAGGTGTTTCAGTTGTTTCAGCTCTTTCAGGTGTCTCAGGTATTTCAGCTGTTTCAGGTGTCTCAGGTGTTTCAGTTGTTTCAGCTGTTCCAGCTGTTTCAGGTGTCTCAGTTGTCTCAGCTGTCTCAGGTGTTTCAGTTGTTTCAGCTCTTTCAGGTGTCTCAGGTATTTCAGCTGTTTCAGGTGTTGTTTCAGGTGTCTCAGGTGTTTCAGCTGTTTGTTTCAGGTGTCTCAGCTGTTTCAGGTGTCTCAGGTGTCTCAGGTGCCCTCGTGGAAGGCTCAGAGCTGGAGGAGCTGGAGGCAGAGCCCCATGGAACCAGCAGAACCTGTTTGGTCCCAGCCTGGTTATCACTAGAGGGAGCTGCTGGAATTCCTGGGGTTTCCCCAATTCCACCTCCGGAGCGCAGGATCAGCCCTGGGACTCTGACAAATGCTGCTCTGGGATGAGCACATCTGTATTTCTGCAGCTAAATACCATGTTTTGGCACAGAAATGACACAGCTGCTTTTAGTTGTAATTATAGTACAAAGGAATAGAAAAGCCCTAATTCAGGAAATTAATATTTCCCCACCCTCCAAGCCAGTGGCAGCCCATTAGAATGGCACCATATCTGTGAGTTTGAAAAAAATTGTGAAAAGAGCAGCTGCAGTAGAGTGCTGTACCATGTACCTCATGATTTACAGATTTACAGAGGATNCAGTCTCAGTTGTGCTCTTCCAGTATGTTACCTTAAAAAAAGACTAAGAATTAATTAAATCATAATCAGCATTAAATGTTATTTTCCTCTGCTTTTCTCCATTAAGTGTTGCTTAGATGAAAAAGGATCCTCTGTAGACTAATTTATTCTTTAATAATGGTTTTTAATTGGGTTTTTTTTTTATATATTTTTAAAATCATGTTTTGGGTGTTTTCCTAAAAATTCTGTCCTACTAAAAATGTGTGCTACCTTTGTATAGCATTTTTGAGGTCTTGATGTACCCTTTGGAGGAACATGACCATGAAATAATTTGCTTTATTTTTGACAGCCATTTTAAGGAACATTTTGTAGCAAAGATTCTGTGCACTGAGTGTATATTGTTAAATGGATTTCAGAATTCCAATTTAAATTATGATAGCAGGATTGATGAGGGTGGGATTGCAGTCTAGGAAATCATCTTTTAGAAGTCTTGTGGGTCATATCTGATTTGCTTTTCTGATTGTGATGTCTGATTCTGCTGTGATGCTGAAAGACATGTGAGCACAGACAAAATGCTGCAATATCAGTCATGCTACTGTGAACGACATGTTGAATTCATTCAAACATTTATTTCCCATCCTGCTGCCATGGAGTCAATATGAGACTGTTCACAGACAAGCAGCAGTTGTGGGATTGCTCAGCAAGTATAATTAAAAACATTTAATTGGCAAGAACTTACTAATGGCTAATTCCAGAGGCAAGACTGCATGAACAATGCATGAAGCATATGCTAAGAGGAAAAAACAGGCAAAGAATTTGGTCTTTTTTCATTTTCTTTGGTTTTTTTTTTTTTTTGAGCTTATAGATCTAAAATACATGGTATGATAGAGGTAGTATTTTTTTTTTTTTTTTTTTTTTGGATTTGAAGTTTGCTACCAGCAGGACCACTTTATGAGAAACACAAAGGCAGGTAATGACTGACCTTTGCAGCACAGGACCCAAAGCCAAGATGCTGGTAAATTTTGTTCCATGTTTTCAAAGTCTGTTTTCAGTGGTTGCAGCCTGAGACCCTCTGTTCCCTGGGCTGTGCTGGCAGACATGGTAGGCTCAGCTGATGCCAGTTTTCTGATCCACACAGCCATTACAAACACAGTGTAGGGGAGAGGATGCTTGTGGTACTGAGATGGAAATGCCTCATANTTGTTTAACTTTTTCAAGAGCATCACACTTTTAGGGATAGACTAGAAACCTAGAATGCAAACCAGCCTGTCAATAGGGAAACAAAATTTTCTGGCCATTTTGCAAGGTCAAGGTTTCACACACAGGCTGTTGCAGAAATAGAAAAAGGATTTGTTTGTCCTATGTCCTACTTTTATCATAATAACATTGCTGGAAGAATTAATGAATGCAGGCTACAGCATGGCTTTTGTATGTCACCAGAAAACAGTGTTTGAAGTGGTTTTCTTGATTGTGGTATTGCAAGTCCAGGGTCAGTAATAGTTGTTCTTGAGTAAGGTTTATGGGTTCTTCTTTAAAGAGAGGAATTTCTATACACTCATTTAGTGGTAGCTCTGCCCTGATTGTCAGCTTTTCAGTCTTCAAACTAGTTGGTTAAATGGCAAAACTACTTTTGTGCCTTGTTGCTGACTCCTTCTTAGGACAGCACTATTATTAATAAATGCAATGTTCTCTGTATGTGTCAGTGTGTGCTGTTCCACAGGAGTGTGAGTGCTCACTCCCAGCTGACCCCCATGGTTCAGATCCCTTCTCTGTCTCAAAGTGGGGCAGAGATGGCAAAAAGCACCTGCACCTGTGGTACAGCTGGGCTAGCACCAAGTGCTCCCATCCCATCACAGCTGCTTGTGCTCTTAAGTAGCTCATTAGTTCATCTGAGGAGTTGTGATCTAATTAATAAAAGTAACCTGGAGACTTTCTTCTGTCTGTGGCCAGGAGACCATAGGCAGCAAGGATTTAAAGATGAGCAGTTTCCCCTTGTGACTGTCCAATGTGCTGTCCATTGCCAACCAACGTGTGTGNGAGGTGGTAAGGACAGCCACAGCTGCACCACAGTGTTTTTGTGGATGATTTCTGGAAAACACAGCTAACCCACAGCTTGGACATTGAGAAATGGATGGCTCAAAGGGAGTGGGAGCTGTCCTGAGGTCACCAGGAGNTCTCACAGCTGCACAGCTGCCCTTGGTTTGCCACCAGGTGCCCACACATTCCCAGCACATCCCAACAACTGCCTGAGCTAGCACTGGTCTCCACGAGCAGCAAAAGACCAAATGGGAACAGCTTACAGGAGAANGCAAGTGGGAATTAATAACTTGTGTAAACACAGATGTTGTGTCCCCAGTCTTTCCCAAAGAATTGGTGAAGCCCATGCCTTTATTTCCTGTGCTGTGTCTCCCCTGCAGGTGCCATGCAGTTACACAGCTGGCCAGTGCCTCCATGAGAGGCCCTTTCCTCATTAACCTTTTCCTAATAGTGGGTGGAACCACCAGAAAATCCACAGAGAAAAGTTACATTGAGACTTTCTGGCAGAAGCTCTACCATAGGGTGTCCAAATGGCAGTGGCATTAATGAAGTCCCCTTGATTCACACCTGAGCAGGTGTTTTAATGTAAAAAAACCTGTATTTGCATCGAATACAATGCTTGTTTTTTTCTTTCTTTGCCAGACTGTTTTCAAGGTCATCAGTAGACATATTAAATATAGAATGGATTTTAAATATAGGGTGTTCTTGATGATGTAACTTTTTTTTTTCCAATGAAGTATTTAGAAAACCATTATTTAAGTTGCAAATAAAACAGTTTTCAAATATATGGTTAGAGCTAGGGTTTTAAACCCATGTCCCAGAGGCAATGTGTTGGTTGTTGAGGTGGAGGGAAAGGTATTCAGTGTGGGCTTTGGGGAAGGAGTGGTTTGGGTTTTTTAGTCCAGCAAAATAAAGGAAGTTTTCAGTTGAGCCTCCTTCCTCTTTTGCAGAGGAAACTTGCAGTATAATGTTTAGGGTTGTTTTAGTCATTAGAGGTGAGGCACACAATAATGGCCAGCCTGTGTCTGCACAATTGGAGGATATTTCTCACCCTGAAGGAAGTCTCCAAGGTCAGCTACAATACCCGGGGCAGTTACATCACAAAGCCACAGCTGCACAGCCTGCTCCTCACCCCCACCTTTCATTTCTGCACATTCTTTCTCAGTGTAAGCGTTGCTCACATCTCTTGCAGGAATACCATGGTTTGACCTGGGCTTGTGTCTGCTGTGTTATTTTGCTATGAAACACACCCTACTCCACCTTCAAGAAAAGAAATCTGAGGGGTTTTTTAAAATTTCATTATAGTCTTCTAATATTCTGTACATTCCCAAACTCCATTTGTCCAGTTTCTNGTTTTGCAATGAGAATTGCACTGTGCTGTGATCCAGCAGCAGCTGGATCTAGTCTGGGCTGTGCATTTTAGTTACTCCTGCCTTGTGATGGCAGCTCACACCTCTGTGCTCAGCTGTGTGTGAAGAAAAAGGCCCTGGGCTACTTCAGAAAAATTTGCCTGAGGGAAAAGAGAAAAGGCTAGATCTTAATTTTTATAGCTCACTTTGTGTCTCCATTTACTATGGAAATTAATATTCCTGGTACATGAAACACCATTTGGAAACCTTGGATACAATCTGTTTCTTGGAATTTTACTTTTTGTGTGTGTTTCTATACATGATATTTCAGTGCAAGGACTCTCTTTTAAAGCAGTGTTTTCCACGAGTGTTTGCTTGGTTTAGCTGTTACCAAACCATTTCCTAATTGACTGTTAATCTAAATTCATCTCCTCTTATAATGGAAAGAACAAGGACAATCCTAAGAAGCCTACCTGTTCATTTTATTTGTTTTCCAACTTCCTGGTGAGGTTTTCTGTTGTTCCCTCAGCAGGATAGCAAAGTGAGACGTTGCTCTACATACTTCTCATTGCTGTAGACCTTATTCTGTTTGTCCCCAAAACTCTGACTCAGTGTGGTTGAAGTCAGCCAAGTCTTTCCCTGGCTTCAGGTCGTTCTGAATCAGTCTATAAATCTTAAATTCAAAGCTGCTTCTAACAAAGAAAACAAAACATTTTTCCTTCAGCTCCCAACAGAACTTTTGTTGTGGTTTAAGGCTGTTACACATCCAATCGAGTTCACCACTGGTTATTCCAGGCATCATATGTTAGTGTGAAATCACCTAGTATTCAATATTTCCTTCATTGCATTTGGTTCATCTACAATTATTGCATTTAGAAGGGCGTTCTGCCATCCCTGCTCTTTCACTCTGCAGTTGGGAATGGTGCTTAGGAAGGGCTGCAAACGTCATCCAGGTCATTAGGTAACCCCTGGTATTTAAGGAGGAGACAATAAATGCTGATCTTCTTTTAGGTGTGGACAGGTGTGAGAGAGGTTGAATTGGACAAGCTGAAGGAGGATCTTTAAAGCTGAGAATATGTGTTTTGGAAGGTGTGCTAGATGTGTTGGTTACCAGCTGTTCATCTTTGCCCTCCTCTGCATCGTGGCCAACACTTTACTTTATTTTCCCAATGGCGAAACAAGATTTGCTTCAGAGCATCACCTCAGCAAATATGTGGAGTGCCTTCATGGCATTCTGGGTGGAGGCTTCCTGGTAAGTAATAACCTAGTGTCTTCTTTCAAGTTTATTTTGGAGGTACTTTATACTGTTCTGGTACCTGAATTTATTCCTCGAATATCTTGTCAACGAGTGTCTCTGGAGTTGTATAGAAAAAGAATTAATTATCCCATAGCTATTATTAGTTACTGTTGATTATCTTATCCACAACATTATGTCACTTTAAAGCTAAAAAAATCATAGGGCCTAGGGCACAGAATCCAAATGTAAAAGTGAAACCAAGTCTCTCTGCAGGTCACAGTTTGCATAAAGGGTTAAATCTTCAATTTTTTGTTATATTATTGAACCATGCTCCTTTTAAATGTCCCTAACTAATGAGCATTTAGACACAATTTCTTGATTTCTNTTATTTGGCATGCTGATGGGTATTTCTCTGCCTTAGCTCTTTACTTAGAAGAATCAAGTGGTAGCTGTCAAAGCTTTGCCTTTGAAGAACAGGAGGTGAGGAGTGAGTGTGTTCACTATAGGATGTCATTAATCTGAAGCTCTTATTTTCCAGCTGTTCAGTTTTGTAGACCACACTGCAGCATATCTAAGACCCCTAACCCCAGGCTTCCTTTTTCATCTCCTTTTAGAAGTTCTCTTAGAAATAGGTTATAGGTCCCTTTCAATTCTTAACACTCTGATTCTATGATCTCAAGGTACCTGTAAATCTCAGGCTGAGAACAGCTGCATGCTGAGGTGCTCTGTGTTGTGAGAGTGTGTGACAGTCCCATCGGGAGCTGGAGTGGGATTTGCAAAGACTGGGCTTTACAGGCAGAATTCTACAAGTGAAATCAGTGCAATTTCTCCTGCAGCACACTTGTACAAATTGGGGCTCAGCAAAGGGTTTGAGCAAGGGCTGACAAGTATGTGTCTGCAACAGGATAGTTCTTATTCTATTTTCATGTTAAGTAAGTCTGTGGTGTTGGCAAATAACTCTCTACGCTCTCTTTATGGCTTTCCAGAGAACTCTTGGGTGTATAGTCTTTATAAGTGGACACTATAAAGTTAATTACTATTATTGCTGGTGGGAGGATCCTCTTTTCAATCAGCTCCATTCATTCTTGATTTATGCTGAAAACTCTGGAGTATGGATGGTTTATGTTTCTCATGGATAGCTTCTGCTTTGTTACTTTGCATTTCTGTCACTGGAAACTGGTTGTGAAATCTTAGAAAAAAGATTCCTCTACTAGGATGTTTGTCTGAATAGAGCAAATTTTTACTAGTTTCTACTCTAGTCAGACTGGTTTGTCACACAGGCAGTGATGGTTACTCGTAAGTAGCAAGTACACTGGCAGTTCAAAAATCTTTATTTTGTAGCCCTCATGAAATAACGTTAATGCCTTCTCCCTGTTCCCCACTCCCCTAAAGCATTCTATTTGCAAGTACAGCGCTTAATGTGAACAGAAATTTTAAAGCTGAAATACTTAAAATGTAGCAATGCCCCAACAGTCTCTTTCTGTGCTTGAGTGCACTATTGGCACAAAGTGGCAACAGAAGGATACCTGTCCTGGGGTTGGGGATGCCAGCAGCAAAACGCCAGCTGTGTCAAGCAGGTGTAAAGCTGCATCACCTGTGCAGGCTGACTGCAAGAAGAAACAGGAATGAATCAATTCGAAGAGAGTATTTTGTCTGCCCTCTCTGTGCAACCCCAAGGAACCGTGTGGTGTGTTTGCCCCGTGCCCAGGTGCTGATCCCAGCCGTGGTGTTCATCGGGATCCGCAGCGGCGGCTGCGGCAGCTCCGGCGAGGGCGGAGGGAAGAGCTGCGCGGTGAGTGAGCCCGAGTGGGAGCCCAGAGCCCGGGACAGGGCTGTGACCACTGCCCGTGTGTGTGTGTGTGTGTGTGCTGTACTCACAGTCTGTGTCCGCTGTGCTCAGTCCGTGTTTCT
>OAMK01000028.1:0-98749 GCA_900205225.1 Saxicola maurus maurus | reverse complement strand
TCCGCTGTGCTCAGTCCGTGTTTCTGTCCGCTGCAGGTGCTGTCCGCGGTTCTGGCAGCCTTTGTCGGGATGCTTGGCTCTGGATACTGCATAACCATTTCAGCCCTGGGCTTGTCTCAAGGACCGTACTGTTTTACCCACCTAGAGAGGAACTGGATGTATCCATTCACTGACTCCTCTGGAGGGTAAGTTGTCTGCTCCGGAGGATGTTACCTCTTCCCGATGTACACATGGGCTTTATTCCAGTGCCTTTCAGCAATGTCCAGTAACCACACACCCAGTTCTATTCATAACTACCCTTCCCACTTAGTAAGAACTTAACCGATGGCATCAGTTACCCTCGCTGCTACAGTGTAAAACCAAAGCCTTAGAAATATGTACAGGTGAGGAAATCACCTATGTATATGTGTACCTATATGTATATATATATGTATGTATGTATATATATATATGTATATATGTGTGTATATATATATGTATATATGTATATATATGTACACCTATATGTACAGGTGAGGAAATCTATACATCATATACTGTTCATGTCCATGGATATCTCTTTATATAAGAGTCTGTTCTGTCAGGCTGGCTTCTGAAGTTGCTTTGCACCAGCATGAGGCAGCACAATGCCCACATAGTGACAATGGCATAGAATCTCATAAATGAAACTTGAGGTTTATAAGAGTCCTTGGACCCTGCAGGGCAGAGAGGGCAAGAAGCTCCTAATTATCCCTAATTAAGAGTCTCCTGCAAAAAAGTCTCAGTGTGCTATTCNCCATTAATGCTCATAAATCCTGGTGTGGTTCATACCATGGCATGCTGTCAAAGTGTCACCATGATTGGCAGCCTCAAGGCTCCATCTGTCATCTTATGGCTGCTGCCAGGCTAGAGGCAGCTGGAGTACTAAGAAGCACATAAAGCCCTTTGCAGCTGAATTTGGATTTTATATTTCACTTGTATCTCTCCCAAGTGGGGTCATTCCTCCTGCTCCAGCCTCCTGACCATTACTGAGTATAGAAGAACTAGGTTAAGTCCTNGCTGAAGGCAAGTGCTGAGCAGTAGCAGCTGAAATACTGTAGTACCTTTCCAAATTTGTTCTGTGTTTGCTTATCCAGGTAAGCATGTGAGGGCCCAAACACAGCACCACAGGAAAGAAAGTGACCCATTTGCCTCAGACCAGTGACTGCAGTCTTTAGAAAAAGGCCCAGTCCTGCAAAGCTCTGTGATAGTTTTGAGAAAAACCTTTGCTCTTTCAGCTTTCTTGAGTTTGTGCCTAACTGTAATCAGCATTAGGAAATTCTGGCTTTATAGCTTAGATTCTTTTTTCTTTTTTCTTTTGTTTTAAAAAAAAGGAAATTAAGACTTAGCAAAAATGTGTGGTTCATATTTCAACATGTTCCTAAACCAAACAAATCTTGCTTTTTCTATTCCCTTAGGAATCTATTCCTAAGGGAACCTAACCTCTTAGGACTCTATGGAGTGAATATCCTCAGTGCAGTTACAGACTGGACATCATTTGGTTCTGGTATATGTTAAGTATCCCACTCTGACACAATGTTAATCTGCTTTTAATTGCTGTGTACAGGTACTTGTTTGAGTATAACAAGTGGTCTGAATGTCAGGAACCTCAAAACATTGTGCAGTGGAATGTCACCCTCTTCTCCATCCTCCTTGTTCTGGGAGGAATAGAGTTCATTCTGTGCTTCATCCAGATAATCAATGGCATTCTTGGAGGGCTGTGTGGGCTGTGCTGCAGCCATGAGGAGGTAAGTAATTTGCAGATTTGCCCTTGCTTCTCAGATGAACATGAAACTCGTTACTTATACTGCCCTGCAGTTTTACTCAGCAGTTACTTCATTGGTTTCTTAAGCAACAATTCATGTATGGCTGTTTCTGCAGCCCTGCTGTGATCTGAATTTTCGTGTAGTGTTTGATCAGATGCTTTCAGCTGATTCCTCAGTTGTCCCAGTGACATCAATCTGCCTGAGAGCTACGAGCTGGAGGGCTCTTGTCTGTCCAAGGACATGTGGTCATCAGCAGTGCATAGGTGACATAACTGAGACACAGATCTGGTCCTTGTGGTCTTTGCTTAAATCACTGCTGCACAGTGTGATGCTCGTTCTAACCATATGGTGTTAGACTTGTGCTCTGTCCAAATATGCTGCATATGGTGAAAACTGCAGCATTCTGGCCTTGCTTAATGGAAGTAAGACAAGAGAAAGAATTAAATTCCACATAGCTAACAAAATTTGCAGATAGATCTGGAGGGTTTTTGAGGGTGGATTTTTTTTTTTTTTTTCTGAGTGAGGAAAGGAAATTTTCTCCAAATTTCTTTAAAGCCTTGTTAAATANTTTGGGCATGTTCCAAAGTCAGTATCATAGGGCTAGTGTTGGAATCAGCACAGCTTAAAGTATGAATCAGGTATAATTTACACCATACACTGTAGTTAAACATGCATTTCACATTTTTAATTGATGCAGTTGAATATTGGGGTTCTTTCAAAGCTATTATTCTTTTCTTCCTCCTGTCTCCCTTCTCTAACTGCAGTATAAAAGAGCTAATGCATGGTTTTCTAAATATGGTCAGATTTGCATTTTTAGTTGGATACAATATCAGCATTCTTGCCATTAATGTGTTTCTTTCTCTTTGTTCCCCTGCAGACATACGTTTGCTAAAGGACATCNGCGCACGTGTGTGCTCTAATGAACATATTGTGGATTTTTTTAAAAATTCCACGTGTACTGAAATACACATTGTTGTNAAACTGTGCTGTTGCCATGAATTTAACTGATGGGACCTTTGTTGATGGAGTCATATGCAGGTTTTCCACAAACCTGCCTGAACTGAAAGGCAAAATGTCTCCTGAATATCTTTGGTTCATTTCATCTTGGCACAGGCAACTGCCTTAACACAGGTCACTAAGGTGACTTTATTTAATTTTCTCTTTCTACTGACACAACAGCTCTGTACTTTGTCCTGCTTTCCCAATAAAGCTGCTCTTTCATTCCAGTCTTGGAATGAACACAAACCAAATCTAGCCTGGTCTGGATAAAAGGTCTTGGTTAGCTGGATCANAACCAAAGCAGCATTGAATGTGGATGATTGAGGACTTCCACAAATAAAGATTTGTATTTAAAATGCCCAGGAGGTGTCTGTGATTCCTCCCCTGCCCATGCTGAAGCACTGCTTGCCTGGTCTTGGAGCAAAGGGCTGTGGTGGCATGAGAACGTGGATTTAATGCAGCCTGGTTATAACCTGTCCTTCCTCTCCAGCAGGCTCTGCCACAGTGGGAACTGCTTCATTTAACTGGAGCAGGTGTTTGTTCATCAATAAGGGTTCAACAGCTCTGGGACAGATCCAGCAGCACGTGTGGAGTCAGTCCTGGGTCAGGGCTGGCAGTGCCCAGCCAGGGAGACGAGGGGGTCCCTGCACTGCTGAGCCAGCTGAGCCCCTCCTGCCCTCCCAGAGGGACCATCTCCTCCTTGCTGCATTACAGCCTTCAGATAAAAAACCAGATGTGGGCATGACTCCTGCTTTTCATAATAGTTATTTGGTTTTCTGATACACACAATTAATTAAAGAACTGAAACAATTTTACCAATTCAAATACACAGAATGATCAGGCTGGGGTTTAGACTTGAAACTCCAGCACAAGGCATGCAGCACCAACAGATCCTTGTAGTNCACACAGCATTACTGCTCACTATTTATATTGCTGTTTATATTTATATTGCATTATTTATATTGCTGTGTGTAAAAAATGGCCAGCTGGATTATTTTGTTGCCTGGTACATAAGACAGTGTTTTAAGAGATTTAGTAGTTACATTGTGAAGAAGTTCCTGGTTTAGGTTGTCCTCATTTCAGCTGACAGAGAAGTCACTCACACAGAGTAAACATGACTTTTTGGTAACAGGCTTGGAATCAACCCATGAATAATAACAGTAATGGAAAAGCTGTGCTGGCAACACTTGGCAAGAGGTCTGAGAAACTGTCTTGCAGGTTTGCTTAATTCTTAGTATAAAGCAGTTGTTTCCTGTTGCAGCAACATTGTGGGCCAGAAAAATAACCATGCTGTGATATGATATTTACAGATTTCAGTTTAAAAACAAAGTCATGAAGCAGACTGCTGCTCCTTTCCAAGTTAGCTTCTTCTAATCAGAACAGGTTATAATGGAAATAGCATCAAATTTGATTACAAAAAAAGATGCTTACTACTAATTTTGGCCTTTGCTTTTAGGAAAATATTTCAGCCAATTATATGATCATTGAGTTTTGTGCTTAAGAAACCAGTGATGGGTATTGGATTGCATGATTTTAATGCAGCTGTTCTCCCTGCTCTCTGTGACACAGTGCTGATGACATGAGTTCTGTCTCTGAGTCTGGGAAGGCAGGTTTGCCACTAATTCTGTTTGGAGCAAGACCTGAAAAAAAGTATCCATAGTGATGAGACAGTAAAACAGGAAATATGGGAAGAATGAGGACTTCAAACCTCCTAGAAAAAGAGGAGAGTTACAGCAGAGAACAGGTTGAAAAATGGTGTAATTGTGTGAGTACCACCATGCCCATTTCCCTGTGTGATCTCATGTCAAGTGATAGTATGGAATTAGTTACAGCCTGCAATCCAAACAGCTTTTATGAGAGGATGAAAGAAGCCTCATGTGTGAAGAGCCTGAAACAGCTCATGAGGAAACACGAGGAGAATGTGTTGTGATGTCATTGCTTCTAAAATCAGCCTTCCTGCTTTTGATAGAGCCTTTTTGTTTTCTCTCTGACTACAACTTTCCTATTGAGTAAAGTTTAAGGTCAATTTTGAGTTACTTTTCTGATGACTCACAGGAGCATAGACTGAAGGTTTGAGTTATGCTGCAAGTGTTCAAACTGCCCTGGCTCTGTGTTACTGGGATGGTGTTTAGATGCTCAGGGGCTGAGGAATGATGACATGTGACAGTGGGAAAGCTGTCTGACTTTGGCTTTGCATAGTGCAAACAGCAGGCATTTCCAAACAGCAGCCAGACCTTTTGTCCTGCACAAGAAGTCACGTGTACATAGGTCAGGTCTGTAGCTGTGCAAACTCAGCTGAAAGCACAGAACGGAACAATTGGAGAAATAGCAGGATTTGATTTGCAAAGCACTGCAGCCACATAATGCTGTGGGAAAGAGTGATTAAAAGTGTGAAAAAAGTCTGCCTTGCAGTTTCTAGCCAGTGCTATTTGGGTTTCTATACTGTCTGCAAGATGGCCCAGACTCAGCCTGTCCGTGACACGTTGGTTCCTCTTAGAGCTCTCTGAATAAATCCTGGTAGTTTGAGGTGAAGTGTGGCCTTCTGTACAGGCACTGGGCATGTTTATCTTCTTACAGCCCCTTTCCCCACGCTGCAGTAAGGCTGAAAATCCTTGCTTCTGTCACAAACTGTGCTGCAGTTTGTGTCTGGGAGGAGGACATTTTCGAGCCGTCACTAGGAAATGAGAGCTTTGAAGTTCCTTCCTGAGTCTGACTCCCAGACATATTTCACTTGGAAGATCACAAAGGAGGATCTTTTAGAAGGGAAATGGCCACTTAAGGACGTGCATCACACAGGACAGTGAGTTTACAGAGTGATATTCCTCTGCTGTTCTGCTCAGTGTTAGCACTTCTATCCCTGCAATCACACCCAGTCACTGGTTCCTGTGAATATGAAACGACTGAATCAAGCTGGGGAGCTCAAAGCGCTTCTTATGTTGGAAGTCTTGTAAACTTTTGTTAGCTTAGAGGAACAAAACTTGCAGAGTCCTTGAGCAATGGCTTTGGAGACGTGTGGGAGCTGCCTGAGCTGCGTGCTGGTGCCTCTGGCGCTCTGGAGCATCGTTGTGAACATCCTCCTCTACTTCCCCAACGGGAAAGCTCTGCATGCTGCCAGCCACCAGCTCCCCAGCCATGAGTGGTACTTNGAAGGGATCTGCTTCTCAGGTGTGATGGTAAGTGCTCAGTCTATGGATTTTAATCAATTGCATTCTACTGCAAATAATATTGGATCAGTTTTCAGCAATGNAATTGCTTTTTAAAAAGACCATATGGATTGCTTCAACAAAAACCACTGCAGGCAGAAAAACTCAATCAAACAAAAAAAAGTTAGTATGCTGAATGACAAGTTATGTACGTTATTAAGTGCAATTGATTTTGCAGAGTGTGTTTGGGGTTTTTTCTGCTGNCTTTTTGTTTATATGTAATTAATGCTTATATTATGGAGGCAAACACTAATTCAACTTGCAGAGGTTTACCCAAATGAAAAAAAAAAAAAAAAAAAGAGCTTCTCATAATGGTTCAGATGTTTTTAAGAGCTGTACACAGTCCACTGTTTAGAAGACTTAATACAGTTCACAATGCATCAGGTGCTGTTGTCAGACTAAACACAGAAAATTGTCTCACTGTGACTGGCATGGTGGGTTTCTCCCTGTTACATCTGTAATAACTCATCTGCAATATTAAACTGCCAGGGAATTGCCCTGTTCACCCTGTTCATAAAGAGCTGTATCCTCAGGAGCAGAAAGCAGTTATGTGATCAAAAGTGCTTTGTACAAAATCAGAGCTTTAAGAGGGTTTATCTGCAAAAGTGAGGTTTTTTTAGGAAGGTTCTGAACTGTTATTAAAACATTAGACTTTCTTTTGAAATTGTGTATTCTCTTTAAAGCAGAAGAACAAACTTCTGTTCTAGCAGAAGAAAAAAAACTATCAGGCTGAGGTTTCAAACAGAAAAACAGTTGCAAATGGATGAAAAAGTTAACTGCAACAGTGATATTGATATTTTGAAGCATTTTTAGCGTTAAGATTATTTCCAATTTATTAAAAATGCAAGTATCATTTTGCTACAAACTGGTCAGCAGCATGTGAGAGGATAGTCTGTGATTCAGGAGTATTCTCTTCTCATACCTCCCTTTTCAAACCTGTGCCTCTCTGAATGGCAGGTTGAGGCTCTGGAGCCCAGATCTTATTTATCAAAATTATTCTAGGATCAGACTTAAATAGTCTGAAAAAATCAGTATGGATATTTGACAAACAAATGGAAGTCCAGGTGAATTTAATCAAAATTTGCATTACTGACTCTTTCTAGCGTTAGGTGTGCTGGTAAGGAAGGCAACAGCNGGATTTGTGTGCGTGTGTCAGCAAGGAGGAGTTGAACTGGTGTGTTTGTATCCATAAAATATCCTCCTTTTCACTGGTATTGTTTCTTTTGCTTGTGAACTTGGTTTTACTGTTTCAGCTTCGCTGGTGCCGCTGTGCCCCAGCTCGTAGCACTTTTCTGCGGTGGGAGATGCTTTACTCTTGTNCAAGTGCCAGACTCGAGCACACAGGATCCTGCTGAAGGCAGTGCTGCTGTGCTGCCCCGTGGATCAGCTTTCAAACATCGAGAAGAGTGGCAGCCCTGCCTNGTGACAGTGAAGGAGATTTGGCTTGGTGTCTGCAGTGTCTCACTAACCCTGTGCTGTCCTCCCACAGATCCTCCTTCTGGCAGTGATTCTGATAGCCCTGGAGTGCAGTGTGTTCTACCGGTGCTGCCAGAGTGAGAGCTGCAACAAGACCTACAGGGTGAGGCTGTGGTTTATTCCTGTTTATTTATATATTTATATATTTATCTNCTCAGCATTTGTTCCAGATGCCTTCCTGCTCCTGTGTTTCCAGCACATCCTGCTGCCTCCCCACTGCTCTGTTCTCATTTCCTTTCACATTGCAAGGTCACAGAAAATGTAGCTTATTTCTCCTGAAGCATAAGCAGGAGGAAAGAAAATGAGACACACACTTCCCTCAAATCCTTGTAAAATAAAGTAAGAACATAGAATGAAGCATGCCAGCTAAACAGCTTCATCTCTGCCTCTATTATCTGGAAGTGGGTTTTTTCAGAAATGACTCCATACACACTATCTGGGATGCAGACATGTTTAATACATGGTTGTGTTCTTCTGGTANTTTCAGAAACAACTTTACAAAAACATAAGTTTTAAAACCCCGCCCCAATAATATATAATTTACAGTTGTAGAACTGTCTTTAACTCTGTCTTAATATTTATTTTGTATGTGTTTTGTTCTCTTCCTGCTATTTTTCTTTCTGAATTTTGAAGACTGGGAAAATAAAATGTGAAATTCTGCCCCAAGGAAGTAGCTAGATTGAATGATCATATTTTGTGTTGGCACTATCCCCACAAGGTAACACTTCTCTCTCTCTTTACTTCAGAGTTTTATTTCTATTGTGCTAGCCCTGCTTGGAATTGCTTTCTCAGGATACAGCTGCATCATTTTTACCCTGCATTTGATTAAAGGCCCTTTCTGCAATTCATCAAGTGGATGGAATTATATTTTCAAAGACACTGCTGGGGGGTAAGAAATGCTGATGTAACTTTTCTGAAAGAAATTGTTCATCAAATCAGAAGTCAGAAACATTCTTCTTACTTCAGTCTGTGTTTCTGTGGTAGGTACCTCACAGATTACCCTGCCTGGTCCAAGTGCACAGAACCTCCCAACATAGTGGAGTGGAACATCATCCTACTCTCCATTCTGATAGCTCTCAGTGGATTGCAGCTGATCATCTGCATTCTCAAAGTGGCTGCTGAGTTGAAACGAACACTCTGTGGGACCTATTCTGTTTTTGTGCAGGTAACAAAACATCTGAGGTTAATTTCTTCAGCATCTCCTTGTCACTGTAGTTTCAGCAATTTCTCTCAGCTGGGGACCTACCCTTTTGGTTTATGCATTCTCTATGCTACTGCATATTTTTTCCAGAGAATATGTACTGATAGTNCATTCATTTGTTTTGACTAATCCACTAATTTCTTGTGGTATACAGAGGTTGGAGGGTGCTCACTCTGACATTGAAGACTAGGACTGAGAAGAAAAAAATGTGGTTGGAAAATTAACACTGATGCCAAGTCCATTACTCCAACANCAGCAGAGGTTGCTGAACACCTTTGTTCTAACATTCAATTAACAGACATTCTCACTAATGTATGACTTTCACAGCAATGATGAGAAAGATTACTACTTTGTTTTTTACTTGCAGGCTGGGATTCTCTGAAAATGGCAAGGAAATTGTTACTGCTTCTCCCCCACCACCAGAAAAAGAGAGAAATGGCCTCTCCATAATCAATAGTGGTAGACTTGAGTGCTACAAAGGAAAATGAAACCTTTGTCTTAAATCTCTGTCTGTCAAACTTCTCTATTTTGGATTAAGTATATTTGAACAGATATCTACATTTTTCTTCACCTGTCCTGTTGCACCTGGCAGGGACATTTCATTTTTTTACCCTCCAGCTTGTTGTGACAATAAGGATGTTTGAATACAGTGGAACTGCTTTTGTATTAAAATCACCTTTTTTTTTTTTTTTTTAATAAACTGTTTTTGTACTCCCTTGTGATTGCTCAGACCATATGACTATTTGCTGTTCTGAAAGGGCCTGGCTCAAAGCCCAGTGCATCAGGAGGGGTTGGTTGCTGGTTCACTGAGTGAAGCCAAGATTTCTAAATGAATGAATTTTAGTTACAGACAATGAGGGCAGAGCCTGCCCTGCTTCTTCCAACTTAGAAGTTCTTAAGTGCAAAAAGCAATTACTGACAAAATCTATCAAGCCTACCTGTGGTAAAAAGGGCACCTGGGCCTGACTGACATGTAGACAGGTCTGAACTCAGCTGTGAGAGTTGGTACATGTTAACAGCTGCACTGGGTTTCTGCTCACTTTACACTTAGAGGCAAAATTTTTTCTTTTAGTCAAGTGTGATTTGACTTGAGTGAACATATGAGGGAACCTTGTGAGCAACCAATACTAGCATATTAATATTCCTCCAAGTATCCTGACCTTGCTACAAGGGAACATTCTTGACAGTAATGATCAGGTGAAAAAGAATAATCTCTTTTAAATATCTGTAAAGATATTTTTACTTTCTCAGAGAACTGTTTTTTTCATTGCTGGGGGAAATTCAGGAATCCACAATGAAGTGACACCTGGCTCATTTGCAGTTGCATGGGCAGAAATTGGCTGGTTTTAGAACTCCAGTTTTTAGTCAATGAACACCCAGAGGAAAGAGGAATATGTCCTTCAGCCTTGCAGTAATAATGTGTCCCTACTACATCAGAACTAGTGGGATGCAGGTACACTGTCATCAAATAATGAACACTGTTAGAAATGCAAANCATACAATAACTGTCAACTTTGGGTAAATTATTTAGCAAAATTAGAATATATCAGTAATTTTATTCTGTTTTGAAACAATATTGACATTTTGCCTTCTTATTCTTGTATCAGATTGTTTTGAATGGCTATATTTTTCCTGTAGGATTTCAAGAATTCACCTAAAATTTTAATTGCTTCATTTCTTTTAAGTTGCAAGTAGTAATAAAGTAATTAATTATATTTAAGAATGGGGCAATTCTTTTGGAAGATGGTTCAGGGTGGCATGGCTTGGCAGAGGTGCATGGTACAAAGGTAAGGTGATAAAATGAGGACTGTGTCATTGCACANTTGTTCTTCTCTAGGCTTAAATATAATTTATCATTTATCTTAAATTATAATCCTGCATTTTTATGGATTTGTAGATATTGTTCCTGTACAGAAGGAAAATAAAGAAAAATTAAAATCAACCTGTACTCCAACTAAATATCTCAGAGAATCTTGCTGATTTCTTCCTGCAAACTCTGGATCTGTCCATAATTTATGGTGAATTTACATTTCCANTCTATCACAGACATGTCTTAATTTTGGGGCTTAAATTAAATAAAGGGACATGCGATGTAGTTCTTGTTGAACTTCCTGACCCTGCAATCTTTTTTACCCATAATCCAGAATCTGGCATCTCCATTGCCTTAGCCAAATTCAACTGCAACTTGGTGGTTCAGCTTTTAAAGAGGCAGTTTATTAATTTGAAGTTGTTGCTATGAGTACTAAAGGCTAACAATGGGTTGTATTTCTGAATTTAACAGCCAGGTTTGCA
This sequence comes from Saxicola maurus maurus, assembly GCA_900205225.1. NCBI lineage: Eukaryota > Metazoa > Chordata > Aves > Passeriformes > Muscicapidae > Saxicola > Saxicola maurus. The sequence goes on along the minus strand of OAMK01000028.1, from coordinate 87,794 downwards.
GGGGGCTTTTGTATGTAAGGCAAAGTTAACCTTGATCTAATCAATTTAAGCCCTGATTCAATCCTAAGTATTTTGTCTTTAAAAAGAGGTGCTATGAGCTGTGCCTGGCAGCAGAACCAAGATTCCTGTAAAGAATTTTAATTAGCTGGTTGGAAATCTGGCCATACCCAGTGCTCCTGTGGGTGGTGTTGGGGGCAGTGTGGGCATGCAGAGCACAGACCTGACCCAGGGCAGGGTAGGAGACGTGGCCTCGGGGCCACGACAGGGCTGGAGGGAGAGAAACCTTTGCTCAGGAGCTGCTGAGGTGGAATGCACGTCCTGCCTGCTGAAATCCCCACAAAGCACCCCAGGCACAGGAGGAGGAGAGCTGCCCATTTGAGTTTGTAAACTCCTGTCAGGGAGGAGCTGGTGCTGCACCTGCAGCAAGAGTTCCAGCATCATCTGCTCCTCACAGCAGCACATTTTGCAGAGGATCAGGGTTTGTTTGGAGCAGCAATGCCCTTCTTTTAAGAGGCTGCAGCTGGAAACCACTGTAGGCACAGTTTTGTAGCAAAACACTGTGGAGCCCATCCACAGCTCTGCATGTCAGGGCATGCTAACACTTGTGCAGGGAAAAGTGACTCGTGCTGAGCTGAACTCGCTGATTGTTCCCGTGTGGGTGGAGGGTTTCCACGCCGAGAGCAGGGGGCAGATGAAGCTGCAGCTGCTNTTCCAGGGGTGTTTAACTGCAGAGGTTTGCAGGCAGCCAGAGCAGCAGGCAATAGACTCACATCATCCAAATGAGGGAATGTGAAATGCTGAGGGCTCAGTTCAGCCTCACTGTGTGACCTTACTGAGACCTTTCACCAGAATATTCCATTTTGGGGTTTGTTTATGCTTTTCTTTCATGGAAAAATTTTGAAGTAAAATATTGGCTCTAGCTTTTCAATGCAATTTTGGGGATTTTAAAAACAGTCAGAGTATTTCAGCATCCTCAGTATGAGAAATGAGGTGTTGTGGATTCAAACAATAAAGAGATATTCATGATACCAAACTGCAGAGTCATAATGCAACCAATTAAATAGGGTCTTTTTATTTAGGTCCTGAGAGAAGTGTCTGCTTTTTGGACACCCTCTAAGATAGTACAGACTTGAGAAGCTGGAGTATTTTGGTCAGTTTTCTGAGTTCTTTAAGATAAAGGTAAGAGGAGTGTGTTTATGTATACAGATAATCTGAGAGTTTGGGGCAGGGGAGATTAAAAGCAGGAGTGGAAAATATTGCCTGTCAAAGTTTTTGTTATATTTCTACATAAGAAAAACATTCAGTTCTTTTGCAAATCAAGGAAGAGTAATTTAGAGTACTCAGGGATGTACAGCAAANTAAAGTGTGCGTTTTTACCCTCAAATAAATGTGGAGATTTCAAGGGTATTGCTTGTGTGNTTTTTCTCTTCCTCAATCAAATGTAAACCAGAACAAAAAAAACCCAAAAACCTACATATGCCTGAAAAACTTATTTATTGAAGAATGTATTAAGGAATGACTTTGTATATAAGTATTTAAACAGGAGGTAAAAGTTTTCTCATTTTAACCTCACTTCATTTACAAATGGGGCATATGCAACCCGGATAAGATGGTCTTTCCANTGTACTTCTTGTCTTTATCCATGGGAAAGGAAAAAAATTCCCTACTGAAGTAATTTTGAGCATGTGACATCAACCTGTGAAACTCCAGAATTTCATCATAGATTTGGGCAGATTTCAAAATCTCAGGTTTGGCTTCGTCATTTAGAGAGAGGTAGAATCCTCTATTTAATCCAGATGTGTAGGAATGTGAAGAAATTAAAGATTCTGACAGTGCCTGATAAGAATAGTGATTAAAATTGGCAAATTATCTTATACCACAGTCATGGTGAATAAGACTTAGATTTTTATGCTATTAAAGGAAAATGCTACACTTTATTTTCATTCTGAATCTTAGTCTTCTATCCAAAATAATAATAATTTTTCTGACCAGTGTTAAAATAGCTGCAAAGAATATGCNTATTAAAGATAATTTTAAGTTGCCATACAATGGAAAATTGTAATAGTGTCAGCGCTCAGAGCACAGATTAATTTTTGTCAGAATTCCCAAGTGACTGAAAACACATATTTTTTAATAGAAGTATGCAAGTGGCTTTGTATGCCTAAAGTTTCAGACACAATCATGTTGTGATGGGTATATACTCAAAAAAGTGCCATTACAACCTTTTGTTAGAAGGTTTTTAAGTGTTCCATGTTTAAAATCCAATTTTGTTCTCATTTTTCAGTGAGACTGACACAAAATGGAACTCGAATAAAGCAAAAGAAGCCTTTGGCACTGGCTAGTGAATTTAGATAATGGTAACAGTTAAAATTATCTGGATCTTATGTTTTTAATCATTGAGGAATGTGGCTTATCCTGTCCAGCAACAGCCTAGGAGGAAGAGAACACAGCAGGGTCGTTTTGTGGAATTTCTGAGCCTCATTTCTGCAATGCTAAAACTGCTTGCAAAGGGGGTGCAAACCTCCCCACCTCTGACCATGAACAGCTGCTCCTTTCCATCTCTAGCAATATATCCACCCTCTGTGCAAAAATTGCATTTCCAGGGGGCTGGGGTGGGTAGCAGAGCCAACCCGAGCAGGCACTGGTGGGCACACTGGTCCCAGCCCTCAGTCCTCCCTTTTCTGCTTGTGCCTCACCAGTTTGGTGGCACGAACAGGAGCAGGCACAGCTCGNACTCCTTGTGTCAATGCAGAGCAGACACACAGGGGAAAACGCCGTAGAACTTTTCACAGTGGGCTTGAGAAGTTGTGTTCTTGTGCCCAATATCATGGGGTCATTTTCTCAGTTGTATACGAGCTGTAGAGAGAGTCATGAAGATAGTGAAGAATGTAACAAAGCTTAAGTTTGTAAATCCATTTAAATCTGCTTTTAATTCAGTGACAAGGTTTATACTCTACGACAATCTGAATGTTAATTGGTGTGACTGTAGGCTGGCAGACATACAAAAAATTTCTTTCATTTTCTGAACTGACAGAGTTACCAGAATCTCTTGTTTGCCCTTGACACACAGAGACATTGTGCAATTGCTTTTATTGTGTTCACAAAAGCAAACAGGAGCAGGAGGGGGAGGTAAGGATGTGGGGAATAGGAGAGACAGGAACATATAAAAGGAAATTGCTTGTGCCCATCCCGTGTTTTTGTTTCATGTTTTCCACAAGGTCGATGAATGCAGAATGAAGTTGTTTCTCCTGAGCTCCTTGCTGGTTTCTTGCTGCTGCCAAGCTGGGGCAGTGAACAGGGAGTACTTTCTGGGCATTAGAGAGACTGTCTGGAACTATGCACCTGGCAGTGCCAATGCCATCTCTGGGCAGCTTTTTGCAGAAGAAGAGTAAGTAAAGCAGAGTCACTGGCTGAGTTCTATTTTACAACTTAGACACCAGGGCTGTGCTAAAACCTGCTGAAGGCGTGAAATGGGTCTTGTTGGTGTCAGTGGATTTTCTGTCAGACATGTAAGGGAATTTTGATTTTTTTTCCTGGCTTGCTTGAGAATTGCATTCCAATGTTCTGCTAATTTAAAGCANTGGAATACGCAGGAGAATGCAAATTTGTTGTAATGAAATATTTACTAAGTAGAGGTTAGAATAAGACCCTGAACATCTAATGCTGTTTAATTTTGAATGTCTAAGGTGCTAATGTTGAAGAGATAGTTTTTGTTTTTCAATGTGGAATCTCGATGAATTTAAAACTTTCCCACGGAGCACAGGTTTCCTTTTCAGTCATTCATTGTTGTCAGGGATGGTTTTCACNGGTGCAGAAGCACAGCTGGGAACTTCCAGCCTTTGGCTGCTCNCTGCAAGGCAAAGAGGGTCCTGAGCAGAGCGAGAGCAGTCAGGAGGCTGAGGATAGCAGGGTGAGGAAGAGAGAGGTGTCCTGGAGATCTGAATCATCAATAAAGAAAACCCAGATATAAAAGGCATCAGAAAAATATTTGAGAGAGAAAAACTCTTCCTTTCTTTTCTTTTTTTCAGCGCCTTTAAAATTAAATAGGACTATATAAAAGCAAAAATAATGATGAGAGAAAACAGAAATTAGAAAAACCTCAGAAAGGCAGTTTTCATTTAGTCTGTGGATGAAGGATTACAAGATATTCTGTGGCTTGTTTTCTTTAGTGACAGCCCCAGCCATACCCTGCACTTGATCAGGTATGAGAGGAAGCAGTCAGCTTTTTATTTTTTCCTCTCACAAACTTCATGAGGTATAAGACAGGGATTCAGGAGGCTGCTAATTCTGATTGGGGGTGGAAACAGAGCATCATGTCTGAGAATTGCAGAGCTGTGCTGTAATATAACAAACCACTGTGTTCACTGCATTGCACTGCTTTTCTCAGATCTGTGGTGAACTNCAGCTACATTAATTTCAGGTTTTCAGTGGCTGTGTGGCTGCAATGGAGCCAGTCCCTTGTATTGCACTTTTCAATTTCAGCTTCTCTGATTCCCCTTCTCTTCCTGGATGCTTTCTGAGGCTGAGCTTGTGTGGAGATTGGTGTTTACAGGGGCATGGAAAAGCACAGTGCAGAGGGAATCCTCCACAGCTAAACAGTAGCTGTTTAAATGAAGAAACATTTAAACTCCTAAAGAAGAGCCATACCACACATGCTCAGTTTAGGCTGCAGCTCAAAAGCCTCATGTTCTCAGAACTAGAGTAACTGAGCCTTTTCTCCCCAAGTGGAGCTCTGGATTGGCATTTTAGTTACACTTCACACTGTGCTTGCCAAGGTACCTACAATTCTTTCCCCACATGATCAGACAATACTCCACCCCATGGAAAATGCTTTGCATTTTGGGGCAGTACTAACTTTCTTCACCACAACTTTCTTCACTTTCTTCACTAACTTTCATTCTTGACTAACTTTCTGAACTTTCTTCACGTGCCTGTGGCTGTGAGCAGCGCTGCAGAGGCCTGGTCTTTATCTGAGACTANTAATTAAAAACCACACAACAGATGCATTTGTGTATTTTCTTTACAGGCAGGCTGAAGTCTTTCTCAAAAGAGGACCACACAGGATAGGAAGCACCTACAAGAAGGCTGTCTACGTTCAGTACACAAATAATTTCTATGATGTGATAGTTGACAAACCTTCCTGGCTGGGTTTTTTAGGTCCTATAATTAAGGGAGAAGTTGGAGATTCCATTACTATTCACTTGAAAAACTTTGCTTCTAGAAACTACACTCTCCATCCACATGGTGTAAGATACACAAAAGAAAATGAAGGTAAGCTTGATTCCATTCTGTGCCAGAATTTATCAAAAGTTAATCATCCCTCTGAGTGTAAGAGGTATTCTTCCATCAGACAGAAGAATGGTCAAGTAAAAAGAGATTTAAATTAGGACATGATCAATTTAAAATAGGAGCTAAGTTTGACAATTTTTCAAGAGTGAAATACAAAGCCAAAAGTGGAAAAAGGCAGTTTTTGATCAACATTTTACCTGAAATAAGAGTTTTTGTGTTTCAACCAAAATAAGGGTAAAAATGTATGTAAGAGATTCAGGTATGGAGGATATATCAAAATTCCATGCTGTGAGGAAGACATTGCTAACAGTAATAATGTACTGTTCCAAATTCTTAACACTAAATTTGGGTATATGGTATATAAGATACACAAGAGTTTCTTAAAATAGAGTAACAGATACTGCTGAGTAATAAGTTTTCATTACAATTGGTATGTGCCTCGACAGACACTCACTCTGTCAGGTCAGAACACTGAATTATTTATGTATGTACACTTCTTGGAATTTTATTTCTGTTGCTATCATTCCAGCAATATCTATATTCCTTCAGGGCATATGCAATTTTTTAGAAGAGTTTCCAAGATTAATATTTAACAAATGTTTTACAAATATTTGAATTGCTATCTTTTTACAAGAAGCACATAGTCCTCTCCAAATAAATTAAGGGCTAACTTTAATGAGCCATTAATCAAAGTACTCTTATGGGCTTCAAAAGCAAATGAAAAGATTCCTAAGGAGAAAGAAAGCATCTGCTCATGTGATTTGAAGCAGTGGGTTGTGAGCTGTGCTCAGATGTTGGGTCTGTGTTTCTGCAGGCAGCTCTCAGCAGGGAGGGCTCTGAGGGTGCTGTGCTGATGCTGCCTCTGTGGAATCCTGCAGGTGCTTTTTACCCCGACACCACCAAAGGCTGGCAAAAGCAAGATGATGCTGTGGAGCCTGGGGGCCAGTACACCTACAGGTGGGATGTGACAGAAGATCAAGGGCCAGCTGAGGCTGATGCAGACTGCATCACCAGGGCTTACCACTCCCACATAGACGCCCCAAGGGATGTGGCCTCAGGGCTCGTCGGGCCTCTAATAATTTGCAGGAAAGGTAAACCATAAATTAATCATGAGTAAATAAATACATATGCAAGGTGATTGATAATTATAATTGATAAATAACTTGGCAGAAGAGGATTACAATTGATTTTGAAGTAACTGCTTTTGTTCTTCTCAATCAGCTGCTTTCAATACTGTAGGAAGTAGTTTGATTTTGTGTGTGAGAGTGAATATAATTTATTCTCTGTACTTTTATAGAATCTATCAAAAGGGATTTTTGTTTCCTGAGTGTGTCTGTAAGTTTATGTATATAGTCATGCTCAAGGAAAGTGTCAAAACATTAATCAAACAGGGTCTGGCCCTGCTGACATTAGAATTAAAACTGACCCAAAAAATCTGTTACCAAAGATTTTTTATATACCACTTTATTTTTCAGGTACAATGACTAGGGACAGTGATCAACACTTNGATGCTGAATTTATCCTCATGTTTTCTGTGGTGGATGAAAATCTCAGTTGGTATCTNGAGGACAACATCAGAACATACTGTTCTGAGCCTTCTAAAGTGGACAAAGATGATGAGGACTTCCAGGAAAGCAATAAAATGCACTGTGAGAGAACATAATATTAATGTTACTTGTCACTGGTATTGTGAAGTAGTATTTTTCCCTCTTGTCTCTTTTAAAGGTGAATTGTATATTTATTTTTTTAAATCACGGATTTTTCTTAGAGGACTAAGACAAATTCTTTTCAATAAAAACTAAAAAATTAAAAAGTGATGGCAAGTATTGTACAATCAAACCTCTGGAGTTATGTAAAATTCTTAGCTGCCCAGAAGCTCTTTACCAGTATTATTTTCCCAGGCATTCTAAACAGAGTTGTGTTATTTTGTTCTGTTTCTTAGTCCTGAACTCTGTGCTATAATTTCACAGTTTTTGCTGTTACTGTAAGCAAAGGAGATACCTCTGGCTCTGCCATTATTCCAGAATCATGGCTATGTCAAGGAAGCATGTCCAATACTGGCAGGGATTTTCAGAGGTGGGCAGCTTGCTTTCAAAGCCCTTTCTATTTTGAAGAATAGGGCAATGGCTGCATTTGAAGAAAAGATCCTAAGGTCTGTGAAGTTAACTGTAATAACCAACATTTATTTTAGCAATCAACGGGTTCATGTATGGATACCTCCCAAACCTCACCATGTGTGTGGAAGACAAGATCAAGTGGCACCTTTTTGGCATGGGTAACGAAGCTGATGTCCACTCAGCCCACTTCCACGGGCAGACCCTGCTGGAGAGGCAGCACCGGGTGGACACCATCAGCCTGTTCCCAGCCACCTTCGTGGACGCTGCCATGGTGCCCAGCAGCCCGGGGCAGTGGCTGCTCAGCTGCCAAGTGAACGACCACCTGGAAGGTACAGTGCAAGTTCCAGCCATCAGAACTTTGTTAGCTTGAGCTAAGAGTCTACTGAGTCACTTTTCCAGGGCTCTAGATCTGGTGATAAGCCAGGCAACATTCTNCTCGAGGTAACAAAATCTCAGATCTTGAAATGCCTGCAGGTCCATTAGATGGGTTTGAGCCTGTAGCCATGGGAACCAAAGGATTCTTTTCTCTAATGGCCATCATCTTCAGCTGGCAGGAATTAGGACAGCTGCATTTTTGCAAGCCTCACCTTTGGGCAAAAAACTAGCATGATGTTTGCCTCCTGCTGGAGATAACTAACCACAGTTTTCTGTTTGCCAGCAAAGTTGGGACTCATTCCATGTTTGGCAAGGACAGGCAGGCTAACTTGCCTGCTGACAAATACATGTCCTGGGAAGTGCACTCGTGAACAAGCAGAGATGTTATTTTCTGTTCCCTGCATTATCCTGTATTTTCAGTTTTAATAGCCATATGAAATACTTAGAAGCTAATTCCACGCTTTTGAATGATCTATATTCTTTTAAGTGGGAGAAATAATTTGTTACAGNAGTGGGGAAAACCACAGAACTGAAAATCATTCTCCAAGATTTGAAAATGCTGAAATAAAAAGAAGTGTGTAATCTACAGATTCGACTACACAGAGGTTCCAAGCTTTATCAGATCAAGCAACATCCTGATATGGCAGAGGCATGCTGGCCAAGACTTCCATCCTAAAAATTGGCCTCATTTACAGCTGTGAAAGGGTTCTCTTCACTCTATTATTTGTATCTCCAGCAAGTAGATTTGCTAATGCTTCTCTTAGGAAGCAGACTTGGGACTTCCCCACGTGAGCTGTTGGTTATATTTAGATGGGGATGGTAAATCTGGTAACATCTCACCTGGGCTGGATTGCTCACTGGCAGCACCGTGTCTGCTCTGCCCTGATCATCTCTGTCATGTCAGTGGCAGCCTCAGGAGCAGAATGCCCTTTGCCACCCCTCTGCCTGCTGGGGATACCACAGCTGTGTTACTATGTCCTGGCTCAGCTGGCATGCCTCCTTTTACAGCATTTATCTCCCTCTTTGTGATTTGCACATCCATCGGTGCGGGAATTGTCCAGGGAACTGAAGACCTGCTGGAGGCAGGGAAAGAGAAAACAAAATGCAGTTCCTTCTCCCTAGGTTTCTCTACCTCTTTTTTCCCAGGTGGTATGCAGGCCCTTTTTAAAGTAGAAGACTGTAAGAAATCCACACCAGGTCACAAGGAGAGTACAAAGATAAGACAGTACTTCATTGCTGCTGAAGAGATCATCTGGAACTATGGCCCATCTGCAGTGAACCATTTTACAGGACAAGAATTAATCGTTGACAGGTAAATGCCTCTAATAAAAGAACTTTTATTTTCCAAGCAGAATTGATTTAAGTATGCTAAATAAGGTAAACCATATGGTAGAACTGACTTTTAAGCAGAATTGCTCATTGTCCTCATCTCTGCTTAAATATTAACACTAGAAAAAACATTAGACCAAATTAGGTCATTAGTTTTTCTTGTAATCATACCTTAAATTTTGCTGCTGTGTTAGTAATTTCACTGGGATTAAGATTAATTATTATGTTATATGTAGGCTGTGACTCCTGATTATTTAAGATGGTTGATTATTCTGAGTTGGGGAACAAAGAAGAGCTCATGACCATTGCCTTAGATGATGAAACTCATGCTAACAGTATCTCATCTAGGAAACACCTTGCATGAAATTGTTTTGCCCTTTGCATTGTGTTTACATATTCACTGAATACGCTGATTCCTCAATTTTTTCATCTGTAAGTTAAAGCATACTTACCTCTTGCACAAGCAATGAGGTTCATTGTTTGAATAGTTCTTGGGAAACACTGAAAGGTCCTTTCTTAAAGAGCAGAAGTGTAGATTGAATCTTATCACTTTGTATATGGATGTTACATATTCTTGATGTTTGTATCTGCACCTGTTGAATTTTTGTAACTTCAAATTAGAAGGAGAGTAAACTCAAGGTTATGAAATGTTGACTAGAAATAATTGTTAATGAGTGTCTAAGCATACTGGCTTTTTAAGGGCAGTCCAGCACAGTGGCTTTTTCTTAATGAGAAGTTAATGAAGGATAATGGATTCCTGCACATCTTCTACAGGACTGCATAAGTGTGTGACCGTACCACTGAAAAGAAACCTAAAAGACAAACTCAGCATGTCATACCTCAGAAAACAGGGTTGAGGTCCAACTGACTTTTTGTACCTGAGCATTTTGACTTGAAATGTTTGCATCTATTGTGATTTCTTTTACACAGTGAATCTCAGGTCTTCTTTGAGCAAAGTGAGACAAGAATCGGTGGCTCTTACAAAAAAGCAGTTTACAAAGAATACACAGATGGTTCTTTCACTGAACATAAAAAAAGACTGGCAGAGGAAGCACATCTTGGACTCCTAGGTAAGAGAGTCCAAACTTTTTCCAGGTCAAAAATTTATGAGAGTAAACAGTCATTTCCTCTGGTTAGTGAGCAGTGTCCCCACCTCCCAGGAGAACCCTTAGCTCTCCCTGCCTCCAGCACTCACTAGTGCCTGTGGTTGCCCCCAAGATGTAAAGAAGCTCTTGAATTCAACCCTCTCATGGTACCCAGCTGCCCTGTAGGAGCATCCCATGGTCTCCAAAGGTCAGGCTCTCAGTTACAAGGACAGGCAGATCTAGTCCTGTTGATAACCTTGCTGCTCCTGGCATGGGCTGATGCTAACGTCTTTAAATCCCTTTCCAAAGGGAGAAATGGTCCTGAAAGTCCCTGGGCCTCCACGGGAGCTGGGATTGGCTGCTGCTGGGCTGTTGTGTGATTCAGCCACAGAGGCTCAGGGGCATTCCTCGTGCAAGGGGAAAAAGCAGCCAGCACTGAACGCCAGAAGTTTGCGGGGCCTGTACAGCATTTGATAGAAACACCTGTAATTAGAGCATGCATAGAAACACCTGTAATTAGAGCATGCATAGAAACACCTGTAATTAGAGCATGCATAGAAACACCTGTAATTAGAGCATGCACACCTTCCCAGGACCTGTGATCAAGGCTGAAGTGGGCGAGCGCATCAGGGTGACGTTCCGGAACAACGCCAGCCGCCCGTTCAGCGTGGAGCCGCACGGAGTGCGCTACGGCAGCGGCACAGGTGAGCACGGCACAGGTGAGCACGGCACAGGTGAGCACGGCACAGGTGAGCACGGCACAGGTGAGCCCTGCCCCTTCAGCCACGGCAGCGGCACAGGTGAGCACGGCACAGGTGAGCACGGCACAGGTGAGCCGTGCCCCACCTGCCCCCTGGGACACGGGAGAGAAGAAACCGCGCACGCCTGGCATCGCTCCCAGCACTGATTTCTCTGACAGGGACCCGATCGCCAGCCTCTCATGTGAGCCCCGGCACCACCTTCACCTATGAATGGGATGTACCAGAAGATGTGGGTCCCACAGAGCAGGACCCAGACTGTTTAACCTGGCTTTATTACTCAGCTGTGGATTCAGTCAGAGACACCAGCTCTGGCCTTGTGGGTCCTCTCCTAGTGTGCAGGAAAGGAGCTCTGCTTTCCTCTGGGAAACAGGTCAGTCAAAGGAGAAAAAAGGAAACATTTTCATCATCACAGCTGAATCTGCTTTCTCCTCCCAGGCTGTGCCACCTCCTCTCCACATCACAGTTTCACCCACGTCCTAAGGGGAGTAAACAATATGAAGTAAGGGGGTTGGTTTTCAGTCTGGCTCCAGGTAGACAGTCACTGCAATATGAAAACATCATTGTCATGAACAGCTGCTGGCATTTAAGCATCAGCTATGGTGAGAATCTCTAGGAAAATGTAGAGATTTTAAAGACCAAACACAAACTCACTTCCAGGGTGGTCTCTGCTGGTAGAAAGAGCATCAGCTTAGATACTTAGTCACCAGATACAGCAACTGCAGAGCTTTGAGATTATCACAATGGAGTATCAATACATACATTTACTCTGTTTTGTGACTTGTACTCATAAATTTTCATGAACATAGGATTTTTTTTTCCCCTGACATTTTCTGTTCACTCATTTCTATTTTCCCTTCTACTATTTCTTCTCAACAGAAAAATGTGAACATGGAGTTTTTTCTACTTGCCACAGTATTTGATGAGAATCTGAGCTGGTATTTGGATGACAATATTCTGATGTTTACACTAAGTCCTGATAAAATTGACAAAGATGATGAAGACTTCCAAGAATCTAACAAAATGCACTGTAAGAAAATTATTTGATAGCCAGATATTAATTTCTACAGTAAGGTTTTTACTTTCATGGTTTCATGTTTGAGGCAGGAAAGCTGTATAGTGCAGAGACATTTCATTCCTTTTCAGTGGGAAAAAAATCCAGAACACTTCAGTGCAATTCAGTTTCAACTAAATGTGGCAGTTCAAAATATAGTGCCAGCTGTTCAGTGTCTTGCATGGCAGTTGAGGATTTAGGATGGTTATGTACCACTTTGAGAAGGAAGAATTAGGTCTTTAGTCTGTGTGCAGCCAATATGAGCATAACCAGGCAGCAAGACAAAACCAACCTCTGCTTTGCAGATGATGTAGCTGAAAGGTTTTTCACAGAGTTACAGAGAAGCTGAGGTTGGACAGGACCTCTGGAGATNACCTGGCCAAGTAGGGCCACCCAGAGCCGCTAGCCCAAGACCAAGTCCTGATGGTCTCCGAGGTCACTGCACCATCTTTCCAGGCAGCCTCTGCCAGGGCTGGGTCAGCCTCACAGCAGCAGTGTCTGCTGACCTTTGGAGGGACCCTCCTGTGTGTCAGCTGGTGTCTGATGACCTCAGTGGGCTTCTGTCCCTGTCACTGGGAGGAGCCTGGCTCCATCCCTGGGCACTCTCCCTGAAAGTGTCAGCACAGGTGGGTGAGATCCCCCAGGCTGTCCCTTCTTCAGGCTGCAGGGTCATCACAGCTCCCCCAGCCTTTCCTCTAGGAGAGATGCTTGCTTGTCCCTTCCTCATCCTTGTGGCCNTTTGTTGCCCTCTCTCCAGCGTGTTCCTGTCTCTGTACTGGCTGTGGCCTCAGCAGTGCTGAGCAGAGGGCAGGCATCCCCCTCCTGCCAGCTGCACTTTGCTTCAGAATGGCTCTGTTTCTTTAATAGGGCAGAACTGAGTTTCACANTGGTTGGGTTTTAGCACTGCAGAAATGTTTTTCAAATTTCATGCAAAAAAGACATTTTTACCCTCAGGCCCTGCCAGTAAGNCCTGATCTTCCAGCATATGTTTGTGCATTTCAAAAATTTTACCCTCAAGGCTGTTCCTGTTTACAGACTCTTGGCACTGAGCATTCAATGGTACCTGAGAAACCAGGATTGGAAAATTTTGCAAAGGAACACCTAGAAATTAGTTCAAGTTAGCAACTCAAACTAAAAAAACCTTCAATTGCCTCCACTGTATAGCTGGAGGGTGTTGCAGGGTATAAAAAGGGATCCTTCNTGCATACAAGTAGAGAGCAGGGAAATTTCCAGCTGGCCAAGGCAGCAATAGGTGCTGTAGACACTGAAAAGGGAAACAGTTAGAAATTCTTTTTAAACACTGGGGTTTGAAAGTTGTTTTGCTTGAATTGATTCTTTAGTTTTGTTGATATGATAAAGTATTTTATTATTAATATTTCNGTCAATCTAAGGCATGACATTACATATTAATTAATCTCTATTGCAGAATTAAGTAATGTATTAATCAAGGTGGATTTTGCTTTCTCNAATCTTCTATAGCCATTAATGGTTATATGTATGGAAACCAGCCTGGTCTTGAGATGTGCAAAGGAAGTGTTGTTTCCTGGCATTTGATGGGCTTGGGTTCAGAAGTTGATGTCCATGGGATATACTTCTCAGAAAACACATTTGTAACTAAAGGAACAAGAAGGGATACAGCAAATCTGTTTCCACACACATTTCTTACAGCTATTATGAAGCCAGATTCTGAAGGTAAATGTCTTATTTTAAAATCCTGTTCTAATGCAGAAACTGTTACCTATGAATGTTTTGTGCTTTAAGTGGCTGGTATATTGATCCTGGTGCTAAAACTGAATACAGCTGTGTTTGAAGGGCAGCAAACTGTAAGGACATATGTTCTCAATGCTTGACTCTTCTAGCTCCTCTGTATGCTGAATTTTATTACTACAAGTAGCCATACTGCACAAAGATTTTGGACCTTATATGAGCAATAACCTTTGTCTCAGTCTCCTCAAGTCTTTGTTTCTTATATGACCCCTCAGGAGTTTTTGAAGTGTCCTGCCTGACAACAGACCATTACACCGGGGGCATGAAACAGAACTACAAAGTGAAAAAATGCCACTGGTGGAATGTAGATGTATCTATGTATCTGCATGAAAAGATTTACTACATTGCTGCAGTGGAAGTTGAATGGGACTACTCTCCTAACAGGACATGGGAATTTGAGCGGCATCAATACAATGAGGAAAGGTACTTTGGGATAATACAGGGGGAAGAATGCAAAAAAAGCAAAGGATCAGCTCACTTCTCTTCCAAACCTTTTCCTCTTCCAGACAGTTCTAGACACACTTGCTTTCCACATATCTTTTTTAGGCTCACTTGAATTTATCCTTCCCAGTAGTGTTGCCATGTAACTGAGCCAGACAGCACGTTTGAGAAACAGCCCAGCACAGATCTTCTGTGGGACAGGTGGAGATTTTAATGGATCCTGGATCGTGCACATGTATTTATTATTTACTGATGTTGGTAGTCCTTAATGTGGAAAGCTTAAAATGTTTATTCTCATCTTACCTATGATGACTGTGTCCTGATAAACAAGGTCTTTGTCTCATGTTTATTTGTAGTCTGAGTAAGGTTCTTTTTGACCCCTCTCAGTTTCATGAGCTTCCACAAGATACATCTGTGATTGAATCCACTTACCATGAAGCTCATTGTCTTGGTGTTCTATTTCCAGTATTTGAATCTCAATGAGAGAAAACTGATTGGATCAATAATTCATGCCAATTAGCAGAAAAGGCTAAATAAGAATGATGGATTTTTCTGTTCCACCTGAATAACTTGAGTAGCAGATTGCAACTGTATTTTGTTATTAACTTAAATGTATTTTCTTCTTTTTCCTCAGTTGATAGTGCATTTCCTTGGCCTGTATACCAGTGGACCCTGACACATTTCTAAGCACAAGTAATATGGACTATGCTATTACCAGACTTTTTCCCCTGCTAATGTGTCCAGCTCCCATGACATCAGAGAATCCTCCCATTTAATGTCAGCAAGACACTTAAGCTTTACAATTTTAGGCTTCATTTCAGATGTACACAAGTTGCCAAGGGCTCTATTTTTCTATGCAGGTTGCTGTGTGTCTTCTTGCAATTTGAAGCATTTGCCAGGCCAAGCACTCATGGCTTTTTCAAGTACCATAGAGACTTGATCTATTTATAGTGGGTTTTTTCACCTTCTAAAGAGGAACCTTCCAGCTTAACAAGAATGTTTTCCTGTTGAAGACACTAGCAGTTTATGAGATTACTTTTTCACTGAGCCGAATTCTTGTTTGATAGTTTACTGACATCCCTGCAAAAGATGTTCTAATACACGAAGAAATGCATTTCTTTCTTCTTTTGGCAGCCCTGGCAACCCATTTTTAAATAAAGAAGACAAATTCATTGGCTCAAAGTACAAAAAGGTGGTATACCGTGAATACACAGATCAGACATTCAGCACTCTCAAAAACAGAGCAAAGGAGCAGCAGCACCTGGAAATTCAAGGTAAAGTCATCACGTTCTGTTTTGAAAATGCAAGAAATGCAGTGACACAAATAAAAATATACTTTTTGAATAATACTGAGTACAGTTCTACCCACAAAANTGCCTCAATCTAAATGGAAAACCTACTTAAAATTGCTACTTTTATTGTGGTGCTTTTCCTGCAAGATAACACTGCTTGCTCTACAAGGGAAAAAAAAGCATTTTGGTTTGCTACCTGATCAGAGGTCAGTTTTTCCTAAGTCAGCATAAAACTGGGCAGTAACATCCAAACTGACTTCAGGCACACAGTAGGTGCTCAGAACTTGAGCCTAACATTAACATTAAAGTTGGCATGCCATCGTGAGCATTTTCTTTACACAGTTTTCTGCTTCATTATATGCCANTGTTGTGTATTTGAACCCAACAAGCTGGCTCTGTCTGCTCTGACATTTTGTAAAACCAAGTTAATTTTTCTTTTCAATCCATCAGGGCCACTGCTTGTGTCAAATACTGGAGATAAAATTAAAATAGTTTTCAAGAACTTGGCATCAAGACCTTATTCTATCCATGCCCATGGAGTGAAAACAGACAGTTCTGTTGTTGCTGTGACTAACCCAGGTACCAAACCACCCTTTTATATTTCCAGCAGGTAACATTAAGACTTCTGGTAAGATTTAGCAAGCTTCCAGATAGCAGGAAATACATAATTTTTGTTTGTCTCACCTCAAGTTCTTAAATCTTTGATGCTGATTATTGCAAATATTTCTACAGTTCAAATGCCCCTGCTAATTATTGCTATGTATCCTAGTCCTTGACTGATGAGTAATTTCTTGACACAATGTGGCTGCACCTTTCATGAAAGCAAAGATTTGGCTCCATAGGGAAAGCACAGCTTATGCTATTACTTCTCAAGTTCCTCTGTGATCTTTACAAAAGACACAACTGACTTTATTAAGTGTGGTGAACTGGACAGTGCAGGCACACTCACACACACACAAACCATGGTAGAAGAATCAGGGATCTGCAGAAGGGGCCATGCAGCCAGTGCAGTAAATGGGAAGGCGAACTTCAAGAAAAATGCAAGCTGTAAATGGAGATAATATCTGCTTCAGGATGACCTCCTGTATTTCAGCACACCTGAAAACTTCAAAAATTAATTGATACTTATTTAATTCAGGTGAAATAAAAATATATGTCTGGAAAATCCCAGAGAGATCTAGTCCTGCGAGAGGAGATTCACATTGTATTGCATGGCCATACCACTCAACTGTGGACATTGTTAAGGTATATTGTTGTTATCAATTCTGTCATGTCTCCAACAGAGCTACAGCCAAAAGNGATGAGTTTGAAACCTTTTCTGCTTTCTCTGCCAAGTTATTTTCCCTATTACCATACCTTTGAATTTAAATGTTTCTTGAAGGCAAAAAAGGGCAGAAATTCAACAATACAGACATTCTTGGTTTTGCTTCATGGTTGATCTGCTGTTGGTTTAGATCATCTCACATTCCCTTCTTAATGCTAACACGTTATTGCTTGTTTAATATCTATTCAGTCATTTGTGGGAAAACTAAAATGCAACTGTGAAACACAACTCTGCCATTTTTTACCAAGCATGAATTAGCTTAACATAGTATATTTAATGGAAATGAATGAATTTTTGCCCTTGTCTCAACAAATACAAATGAAGTGTCAAGAAGTATATTTTGAATGGAAATCAAGCTCAAAATTATAAAAAGTTTGAAAAAAGAGCAATAAATTAATATGGAATAAATGTTTATTTATAGCAAGAGATGAAAATGATGCAGTCTTCATTGAATTTGATTCCTGGGTAGCATGTAACAGTGAAGAAATAACTTCATTTGACACTGGCTACCCTTATTCCCAGATACTGACAGCTGTCAAGGTAGTAAAAGGATTAATGTATGTCATTAAAAATACTTCTGCTTAGTTACATCTTGTAATTATGTGTGTTTTCACTTGTCATTTCAGGACACTTACAGTGGATTAATAGGCACACTTGTTGTGTGTCATAAACATTACCTGCCATCATTTCATACTAAAAATAAAGTTCAATTTGCTCTTCTCTTCATGGTTTTTGATGAAAATGAGTCATGGTACTTAGATGAAAACATTAAAACATATTCTACCAACCCACACCTCATTGACAAAGAGGATGAGGAATTTCTTGAAAGTAATAAAATGCATGGTATGTTTCCCAATTTAGTTCTTATAGCTCTGCAAATTCTATAAAATCATATATTTGAAAGTACTGCATATAAATGCAACTTTCTCAGCCCCCTGAACTTCCAGTTCCAAGACAGAAGGCCTGAAAAATATTACTCAAACTGTTTGAAAACACTGCTAATGCCAGTGAATGACTCTTTTTTCACAAGTTAAAAAGCCCTTAACAACAACAAAACAACAAAATGACAAAATGACAAAATAACAAAACAACAACAAAACCCCCCAGTATATTCCCATGTTGATGTTATGAGTAGAGAAAGAACAAAAATGAAATTTGGAGTTCTGATTTGATGTCAGTAAACAACTGTTTTGGATATGTTGGAAAAGCTACATGCACCCTGAAATTGTGTCCTTGTAAAGCTAACTCTTTTAAAAAGTTCTACAGCTCTTTAAAAACTGCAATAATAGCAATGGTGTACAGCAAATAAATTTTCTTTATTATGTCTTTCTTTCTAGTTTAATGTGGAATATAAACACAACCATTCATAATGTACTGCCCAAAGCCATTTCTTCTGTCTGGCACTGGCTTTCAAACCTTTCAATTTGTATTATACTAGAGATCAACAGTACACATTAATTTACTTCTTTTCTGTCTTACTTTCCTTCTTTTTAGCCATCAATGGAAAGGTGTTTGGAAATTTGCAAGGCCTGACTATGCACGTTGGAGATCATGTCAGCTGGTACCTGATGGGAATGGGCAATGAGATTGACATCCACACAGCACACTTCCACGGCCACAGCTTTGACTACAAGGTACCAGGTCCTTTTCACTTAGCTCTTGCTGTGTTAAGAATGAGAGGTAAGTCAAATGCCAAGGGCTGTTAGCTGTGGTGAAAAGCCATAGATATTAAGCAGGGCTTGTGCTTTGGCCATAAGGGTTTTATGCCTCAAGCCTCTCTTTGATCAACATACAGGAGCCAGATAACATCTGCAATAGCATTTGCTCACTGGTAACCTCAGAAATTACTTCAACAAGGCAGCTGTGAATTTTTCATGGCTATGGTAAGACAGAAGCTATAGTTTTCCTTTATTTCCACTTAGTTGCCAGTTTATTAAACTTGGGAGCATGAGGTGGGTGTACAATGACACAGAGAAACTGTATTTAAGGCAGTTTTTTTTTTTTGCTTGTAGCAAACAGGGGTTTACCGGGCAGATGTCTTTGACCTGTTCCCCGGGACGTCCCAAACCCTGGAAATGACACCACAGAACGTGGGAACCTGGCTGCTGCACTGCCACGTCACCGACCACATCCACGCCGGCATGGAGGCCACCTACACCGTGCTGCCCAGGCGAGGTGAGAGCCCCCCTGGCAATGCTGGGCTGGGCTGAGACAGGCCAGGGAGCTCAGAACCAGGCCAGGCACCTGGCAGGGCTCTGCTCTGGCCAGGGCTCTGCTCNGCCTGCTCACACTCCTCTCCGCGCTGCTCTGGAAAAAGGAGAAGCTGAGGGACTGGGTGACAACTGACTTATTACTTCAGCTTAGCATCCATGAAATCTAAGTAACAGATTTTTTTACTTAAGAAGAATTCTTCATAAGACACAGTATTTCTGCACCCAAAAAGTGCCAGTAGAGTCAGACTTCACCTCAATCTTTGTTCAAAACAAGCAGAGCTGATAAGAGCAGCTGAATTAACCATCCCCATACAGCTGAAGCACTGAAAAACTAAACAGTGTTTACTTTCTCAAGGGCATGTTGTAGCTTCACAGCCACTATTACCTTGCTTTAGCAATATTACCAGTGAAAAATCTTGAATTCTGAAGAACTTCAAAAGTTCTTATTTCTAAAATGTTAATACAATTTTAAAAGCAACATTTTCCAGTGCTTGAAAGACAGAGCATAACAGATATTGACAGAAACAGAAGAAATAATTCAAAATATGTGATGTACTTATATATATATATATATATATATATATGATTATATTATTTACATTTATAGCTATACTAAAAATACAGAATGCAATGTTAAATAGAAAATCTAATTTTATCTGATAAACTACTGGAATGTGAAACACAACCAAATTCTATTTTATAAACTCTAAAACTGATTTACAGAGTATGTTGCACCAGACCTCCAGACAATAACAAGACTAATTTAAGGGAATGCCATGTAAAAAAAGAGACTTTCAACTTGGATCAGCAGTATGTCAGATTTTTATTATTAGCTATCTAGACTGCACTAAAATGTCACTTCAGTGCATCTTAAAGTTGTTTTTAAATATAACTCACAACGTCCAGAAGGTACTTGGATCCTCTGTGCTCCTTTTGGACTCAGTTGGCCACATGCACAGACTATTCTTTTGATGAAATGCAACAAAAAGCTGTTTTTCCCCTTCTAGACAAACTGTCTCTGATCCCAAGACTACTCAATCAATTCAAGTGTAAAGGCATGCCAGGCGCGCAAGAATGATGAAAGAATTTTAACACAGTGATCATCCAAGGTCTTCCTTCATTTTCTGGAAAATACTCTCTTCTGGACCACTCATCTCTACATGTTTTGGAAGATTTCACATAGTGGCCATGGCCAAGCAAAGAACCACATTCTAAGACACCTGAATGGATGTAACAGCTTATAAATATATCTTTCTATAAATGAAAGTAGTACCTTGTAAGTGACACATTCTAGGTGATGGCTGATGCATGGTATTTAGCAGCTGAAGAACATGGAAGAGCTAATGAAATTGCGAATAACTCTGAGTAACAGCAAAATTTGGGGTATCAGTCATCATACTAGACACACACATTTTACTAGACAGGTATGTCTGTAGTAACTGCTTAAAAAAAGGAATCTGGTTATCACTTTATCCATAGGTTCACACTGAAAAAATACACAGTATTGTATAATTGAGCAGTTAACGAAATACTTATATTATTTTTGTTGAGTTAATTTACAATTTTATTCCGTATTTAAATAATATCTAAATAATATTTTATTCAGTGTATTTAAAAGATTTGGTTTTCTGTTATGAAAATAATCCCAAGGCAAAATTAGGCTGAAATAAACCTGCAGAAATGCAGACAAAGGCCAAAATATGGTGACTATGGTACTGAAGAGCTTTGCTCTGACAACTTTTAAAGTAACTCGTGCAGTGGAATCATTTTTGCTGTTGCAGCCCTTGGCAAAGGAAAAAAGAAGTGTTTCCTGAGATATGGAAGCAGCAGTATCAGAGCATGGCTGATGCTAGCCAAAAATGAAAACAGTAAGAGTGATATGGTTGTGTTTCCACAACTCAACTACTCACGTTAGATCTACGCCAAATGAGAAGGGAAGATGTATGGGACAGGCAGGGAAAGCAAGATACCTGTAACAATGAAACAGCCTCAGTCACTTTGGTCTCTTTTAAAGATTACACTGAAACCAGCGTAACACCTACCAGCAAATTAGAATATTCACCTTACCTGAAGCAGGAATGCTATGTGAGTAAGTTAAACTACTTTTGGTTTTTTTGGGTTTTTTTGGGNTTTTTTTTGGCAATGTATTTTAGCTGACATACAGATGATCTCTTCTGACTGACTTCTACAGGTTTGAATAACATTGCAACTCCAGTGGAAANATTTTTATAGAGTCACCGTCAGCTAATTAGGCCTTTATATGGTTTAGATGGTGATGGGATCATGAGAGCCATTGTATTTTTGGTAATTGTCCAAAACCCCAAACGACATTCAGAAAAAAGATGCTTTCTGCTCACAAGACAGCCAAACATCAGTACACACACACATAACCTGATATGCTTATCAAAAACAAAAGAAGGAGTATGAGTTTTTGGCTGGATTTATGGCCTAGTGATACTTCAAATACTGCTACTGACTGAGCACAAGAGAAGAAAACAGAGACCAGCAAGGCAACTGTAGTCCCTTATGTTCCACTCTTATTTCTCTTTGATTAAGAGCCTTTCTTGTGAATTGCTAAATTAAAGCGTTTTCAGCATAACACTGGCCTGGGTAGGTGACTAAGAGCAGTGGTCTGATTTTCCAAGGCAGAATTCAAGGAAATGTCTGTGTTGCAATGTCAAGTCAGTTGGGCCCAATTCCACCTGGAAGAGCAAGGGACTCACCTTTCACTGGTACAGAGACATGCCTGAGCCTCCCCAGGTCAGTGATCCAACTGACAAAGATTTCAAACTGACTTTCTGCTTTGCTTTCAGCCAACACTGTACGTTCAGTGGTACTGCAGAGTCTGTATTTCCCAGCTGCTCTGGCACCAGAATTAGCTTCCACACAGATGCTCTGCCTCAGGAAACAGCTGTCCTTCAGCAGCTGATCTAAGATGGATGTGAAGGGAGTCCCACAGCACCTTATGAGGAGTTCTACTGCTTGTTTCATCTACTTTTTATTACAGCACACTCTTTGTAGTTGAATGGATAGTAGATCCACAGGCCACTGTCTTAGGTCAGCAGCTTCCTCTGGCTGCAGTGAAGGAGATGTGGCAGAAAAAATGCTGCAGTTCCATCCTCTGGTAGAAGACTGAGGAAATCCCTTAGCTCCAGTTGCATTGCAACAATAGATAAAGTTTCTGCTCAGAGCAGGGGAAAAAACATTGTTTAGGTATTTTGAGTTTAGAACAAAGAAAAAACCCCAAAGCAATAACAATGCAATTATTAATTAAAGTCAACAAATTATTTAAATATTGCAACTGGAATGAAATTTGAGACATAACCATTTGGGTGCAAACACAACTACGGGAAATGTAAAAAGTAAACTGAAATTATGACTTCAATCAAAACCATCCCTGTGTCTTGACTCATCAGGTCTACACATGGCACTAACACCAATGAAATCTGATCCAGTATTTCACATTTTGTATGAAACACAAAGCAAGCCCTAGAAATCTTCTTAGTACCCTAACTCAATACTACCTGTAAAACTGGATGCTTTGCAAGAAGCTTCTCAGACCAAGCTGTGTAATGTTATTTTCTTAAGCAATTACAGCACAGTTAGTGCATGAAAATAAATCCAAATAAAAACTGCTGGCACCAGAAACTAAAACTTCATGATAGAGTGTGGGAACCTGTGCTGCACAATGCAACCCCACAGTGCTGCTCTTCTCAGGCATTCCAATAGAATACTTTTAACAATATATGTGCTTTATCTGATATTCCTAATTTGTCAGAACAATCACACTGGCCCCCTCACAATACACAGTACTATTAACTTCTGACAAGCACACAGCGATAGGACTACAGAATTATTAGGGTAGAAATCTCTACTTCTAGTATTAACACACTGCCTTTTTCAGTCTATGACCTAATCATCAATACATATAATCCTCCCCTGCTCTGTTATCAATAGCAGCCTATTACCTAAGAACCATATAGTCATTTAGCCTAGAAAAAAAAATCACAATTAGTTTTGTTTAGTAGGTTTTTAAATGGTGTTAATTTTAATTAATGGTGTTAATTTAATTTTTAAATTAACTCCTGACCTATATACAAAAGGAGTATGATTACAACAATTTACCTGTTTTCCACACAAAATGAATGCCATGAATTTTATGAAGCTACATTGCCTATGTTGCAGAATTCTGTGTAAATGACCAGAAAGGCTGCTAAACTGCACTAGCTTTAACTGAAGAAAAAGACCCCCTTTTTTCCTAATTATCATATCAGTAGTCCTTAGTCCGAACAGTTATTAAGAATGTTAGCTGATGTACAAAGCCTTCTGGAGCTGAGTTACAACCAACTGATTTACCTTTGAGTGATGAAACAAGAACAGGGCAGTCATTTCCAGTAAGTCTAGTTCTCTTGCAAAGTTCAGGAAGCAGCTTGTTCCACCACAGAGCCTAACCCACAAAACCCCACAGCAAAAGTGTCAATCAACAAGGACTGCAATTAAGAGTATGAAAGACCTGCTAAAAATACCCTGAACCAAGCTCAGATGTGTACAAAAACACAGATCAGTTATTATTAACTCAATAACTAGTTTATATCATGCTATGAAATCCAGTGATTTTGCATATGTTGTGTTTTTTAATCTTCAGTGCAGCTTTTTTCTGCTCAAAAAGCTTTATACAGTGTCCCTCACACCTCTATAGAAAAAAGTTTAGAAGACAAAAAAGTCACATAATTAGAAAACAGCTCCATGGAGAGTAGTGAATAGCACTGCTCTGTCTCCTGACCTGATCTGTCTCATTCCAACAACTGTAGAAGTAAACTAGGTTTTATGTACAATTTTGCAGATAAGAATGGAGAGAAGGAAAGGGATTTCTTTCCTCCTTTAAAAGCTGGTAGCTATTTTCTTTCACTTGTGTTTAGATTCAGTACTGCAACCTCACATTCTATTCTAACATGGAAACAATCACAGAAACTATTTTCAGATCTGAATAAAAAGCTCAAATCTGGTTCTGAATAGAGTTCTAGTACATCCATCTGGTGGAGATCACCTTTGCTGACTCTGGTCAGCAGAGCTGCATACAATTAATTAAGTTGCCATGCTGGGAAATGGATATAAATTCCTGTATTCCTGGAACACTAGAATAAAATCAGTTCCAACACTAGAACTGTATAGAGGCCTAATGGGAAAATGGGACATAAGGACATAATCTTTCCACTATAGTGTACTGGTAACATTCTGATTGCTAGGTCAGAAGATGTCACTGGAACACAGCAAGAACATATTTAAGTGCAATTTTATTTGAAGGACCATGTCCTCTTATCAGTTAGCTTATTACTAAGACTTCCCATTATAAACACTGACAAATGATTTAGAACATAGTTAGTGAGAAACTAGGCAGCTTTTCATTTACAGTAGGAAAAGAACATATCACTCTCTTTTCTGAGGCACTTTGCCATCTGAAAAGACTGTGCTTTAAGTTTCCTATAATGAATAGAGTAAGTGGCAAAAGAAACTGAAGGAAAAAATATTCCATTACAATTACTGGGGACTGAGTTAAGGAATTAAAATGCCAAGGAAGAGGTGGAACAGAAGCTAAGCAATTTACTTTGCCTGAAAGCTGTATGTACATACAGCATTGCAGTCAGGGAAAAAGCCCCAGATGCCAGTGAATAACTGCAAAGCAGCCCACCTGATTGGCACCTGTGAGCTCATGCTGAGCATAGGACACCAGGGCACCAGGACAGCTCCTGAGCAGCAGGTCAGTGGCCTCCTCGTGCTTGCCCAGGCGGGTGTTGCAGAGAACACGGACGGTGAGGCCAACACGCTCAGCCTCTGTCAGGGGCTCCAAAACAGGCAGAGCTGAAGCTATATTGATTGACTGGCTACATAAAAGAGACTGAAGATAAAAAGGATTATTTGGATTTAAGACAAACATTGCAAAAAATGCTAACCATAACCTTAGAATAGAAGCTCTTACTTGTTGGGATAATCCTGAAATAACACTTCCTTTAATAAATATTGCTGAGAACTGAGAAAGCAAGTTTAGAGTAGATGCAAATGTAAATATTGTTATCAACAGAACTCTTCAGTAGCTTTTTCTTCCATTATTTCAGTCGACCTTTTATTTTTGGATAACTTAGGGAGGAGGAAGGAAGAGAGTCTGCTGGAGAATGCAGTTCATACAAACACGAACATTTGCAGAATGATCTAAGATATAAAGCAGTAAGATGTAATACCTGTTTCATACCTGTAGTCTTGAGATGTCTTCATGGTAATCTTTGTCACGTGAACATCCCACAGACATTATGGAAGATACCCATGGGACAATCAACCCAAAATGACTACAGGAGTTTATCTATACAAGACAGAATCAAGTTGCAATAAAAGAAACATTTCTATTAGTTAAAGTTCTGTATTAAACTCACCACGAATAAAGAAAATTTTAATCTCAACTAGTATAATTTAGAATAGCACCTACCCATTCTTTCCTGGTTCGTGCAATTTAATAACAAATAAATGGCAAACTTCTATTTAGTTCTGTATTTCAGCTTTCCTGTTCATAATTATTTAGAATTTATCATTCACACAATTTTCTCTTTTAGTTAGCTTTGTAAAATTGTAAATAATCCACCTGACAAGTTCTCATTGTTTAGTTTCAACCCTTATTTCTATCCAGAGGTGAGATTCCTCTTGGAAGTATATCTGCAAATGTCCCCAAGGAGCAGGACTGGCCAAAGACAGAAATACTAATTCGTAACTGCACACACCATTTGATTTCAGTCTTGCTTCTTTTGAGAGATAAATTGTCTAGAATTAAAATATTAAGGATGGTACTTGGATAGATTCTGGAGGAACACTGCAGTCCTAAAACCTCCTCTGTGTGGTTGACAACTTACTAGATCTTCTGTTGTCTTCAATGGCTTAGTGTCAGGAAGTTGGTTCCTTGATATTCTCCAAACATACTGAGAAGTAACTCTCAAAAGGAGCTTCTGAAGTATATCTTCCTCAGAGGACACTACAAGAAGAGCTTCCCAGAAATCCATCAGGAGCTGGGGAATAGTGTTTTCACTGCTATTACACAACATCTAAGAACAAAAATGACATAAGACAGCAAGTAGGCTATGGTGATTATTGTAGCAAAAGTTTGAAAAGACAGGAGGAACAGTTTTTCACTTTTACTAGAAGCAGAACTCTGATTCCTTTTTTGTCCTGTGATTCTATGTATTACACTGCTATGAAAAGTACAAAGTCCATTAAATTATTTTAAGGTAATCAATTCTGACCAACAGATTTGATTTCTTCTTCAAGATTTACTCCACTGCCAGAAATGTCAGTACAACTGTCATAAAGCATTTGCAGACTGCCAATTAGGAGGATTTTTACATACGCCAATAGACACGTAGGTGTCTTCAAAAGAAGTCTCTAATGACACATGATAAGATCAGCTGTGTAGCTCAGCTGGGCATCAGGGCAGGACCCACAAGGAAGATGTTTTAAGATCTGCTGTACCAGCAAAAAGGATTTTTACTTGGTTTCCAAATGGTTTTGACAAACAACTCTTGCTCTAATTGGAACTTCATGACTTGCTCTTTTTGATACAGGTCTTTCACAGTGACAGATACAGCAAAGACTGCAACACACACCCATTGTAGATAAAAGCAAAAAAGGTTTGTCTGTTCCCAGTTGAAAGAAAGAAAACCTTTAGGGACACTAGAAACACTATTACTATTTCTTCTTATAAATTGCAGACACACACTTTTCTTGCCCCTATTTATAGAGATCATCAGAACATTATATACCTTCATATTTGAGCCTGATTCTCTAGAAGTATGTTTTCATTCTAAAGAATTCTTTAAAAGAGGCTTATGGAATTAACTTATCTAAATTCTGCTACATTTCAGTAGCCTTGGGAAGCTCAGTCACTAGGAAGCCACTGAAAGCACTCTGAGATGAGGGTGTTTTCCATCCAAACGACAGGGTAAAAGCAAAGAACTTCATGGATTGTTTTTATTTTTTTTTTTTGCTTTACTTAACCAGTATTTCTTTCAGAAGGTCCAGTTTCTGACTCTAACCATCTATCATGACTAGAATATCTCCAACCCTCATCTTGCTCTGTCTGAAGAAATGCTGAAACGTGAGTGAAGGAGCAACCGAGGCTGCTTTTCTTTCCCAGAACAATTCACTATGAAAAAAATAGATGTGAAAATATGATCACAGACCAACCTTGAAGAAGGTATCTGCTTCTTCTAGTTCAATTTTACTGTTCTCATGTAAAGCCACAGTGGCAGCCACCAGTAAACCAGGCTGCATCTCCTTCAGGTGAACAGCAAACTCGGTTGGAGTCACAATCCCTTCCCGGCGCTGCTGCAAGAGTCGTGGCTGCCCAATGAAGCCACAAGCCAGTGCTGTCTACAAACATAATGAGACATAAATCAGGTGGAGAATTCAATATATAGATCATTCTACTCAGTAAACTCAGTATTTTCTCAGGCAGTAAAGTTTAGATTGAAGTAGTCAGGGAAGAAAGTAAATCCTCTCTGCAGCTCATAGAGTTGCTCTCCAGAGACAGAGATCCAAACCACATTCTGAAAAACAGGCCTTGTGCCTAAACACTGAAAGTAATATGCTGTTGAAAGATGGAGTTATAAAATGGATTTCACAAAGAAATCCAAGACTTTTGATATATGGTGGTTTGAAAAATCACAAGCTGACTTTTCAAGAGGCTACTTTGCTAAATTTCAGTAGACTACTTTCCTAAAGTGTGTTTTTTGTTTTGAAAATATCCCTGGAACAATGATCAAAATGTGCTACACTTGGTGCAACAAGAAGCTATTTTGAGTCACGTGAGTGCTTTTGAAGGTGACATAACAACATATTATTCCCATTATAAAGACAGTGGAAAAAATAATGCCTAAATAAATTAAATTATTTACAAAAGAAATATAAGGCACACCTAGGAAAAAAATTCAGATTAGCTTTCTGAAAGTGGCTTTTTTCCTTCTTTGAAATAAAATGCATTTTTAAAGGTGAAGTGCAATAGAACATATTTAATAGATCAGATTAGAAAGGAAGAAAATCCAACCAAAACCACTGAAGCCTAAGCCACCTTACTCACAAAATAACATCCATGCAGTGTATGTTTGCTCACAACACAGTACTTTCACTTGATCATGCTGCAAAAGCAGGTGGTGCTGAATTTAATTTTTGAAACAGCTCCCTACAGTTCCCACCTTGCAACTCACAAACAGCTTACTTTAAAAATTTTGCAGGACTTTTCCTCCAAAGCATGGTATCTTATTTTGAAACAGGTATCCATTTATTTTAAAAGTGTTTAGACTCCCAATATCCCACTATAAGAAGAAGTCTCTGTTTCAAACTCTATCACCTTTGAATATTCCACAGTCTTGAACAAACTCAGCAAGAAATAATTTACAGACTGGTCTCACACATGTGAACATCTATGGCAGAGACAGATGCACTAACATTTTTGCCCCCAGTTAGGAGGAACTCTTACTTTAATAGCTCTTAAGTAGGTTTTGATCTGGCCTTAATAATAAGAGTTACGTGCTTTGATTCCACAGAAGATGTGAAATTGTATACAGAAAGTTCAGTCTGTGACCACAATGGACAAATATTCACTTCAAGAGCCATTTTATAACGGCTGTTCACATACAGATGGTATTTTGATGGGCATACCACATATTAATTTCAGGTGGAGAGATGCAGAAATGCTACTATACAATTCTCCCATGTGGCTGAAGAGCACTGGCAGAGTTGGTTACATCCCAGTAAAGCAGCATCTAATTGATCAAGAATTAAAAGCTTTAAAACTTGCTGATTTTGCAAGTCTTCACCAAGACAAGACTACGTGCAGGGCAAACTGCACAGTCCCAGTGCATGTCAGTCCTGCCTTCCACTGCTGCTGTAGACATTCAGAGGAGCCTAGACAGCACATCAGGGGGAAGAGGAGTGATGGGAAGTTTCTTTCACTGTAAAATGCAACTGCAAGTCAAACTACTGACTTGGACTTTGTAAAGCATGAATAGCTCATGCTCTTGGCATACTTTACCTCCTTATAGGAGTCCATTTCATGTTCATACATCGCCAGGTCTCCCAGTTTCAGAGCCAAGAAAGCCTTAGTAAGTGTCAGGACTACTGATGGCATCATCTTTTCTACTTTCTGAAGATACTTCACAGCTGTCAAAGGACATATGTTCCTCATGCTGGGACTACAAAGGATATGAGGGAGCTGCACAGGGTCCGCGTGATAGAATATCTGGAGAATTTTATTTCCTGATTCCTATTGAAACAAAAGGCATTTGATAGTTTAGACCTTTTCAGATATATATTCTTCTATGGCATATGAAAGTAGTGCAGTTGTGTTGTTTTGTTTTTTGTGCTTGGTTTGTTTGTATTTTTTTAAAACAGACAAGTTCAGCTTAGCNATCAAATCACTGCCCCTTTCCTGCCTCCCTCCTCCTTACTGGTAAAAGTAAAGGATTTCTACCTGGTGATTCAACCCATTTTCTCGCATGATAGGAGAACATCTACCACCAAAATGAATTGTTTTTAGCAATCTGTACCATTTAGCAATGATCAAAGAAACAGTTTAGCTACAGAAATGAGAGATGACATAAATTTGAGGCAGGGCTTTCCTAAAATAGAAGTGTCTCTGTGCAAGTGGCAACCAGGTCATAGCAGCACACATCATGAAACCTGCAAGATGTTGCCTGAATGCAGTCCAAAGCATCACAGGTGCTGCTTGCTATTCAACAAAAATGGGAAAATAAAAATAATGTGAAAATGAATAGGTGTAAAACTAAAAAAGCAGCTCAACATTTTCAAAGGGAAAGTGATTAATATTTGATACATGATTCTTAAAACCAGAACTAAATTAGCAGATTAAAAAGAAAACAATTTATTTCTACCTTACTTAATTCTTCATTTGAGTCTTCATTAAGAGAATGAGTTAAGTAAAATATAAATCCTCTTTCGTATGTCTGTATTTCATCACCTTCTGAAACTAGTCTCTTTAAAACTTCAGTCATGGATAAACCTGACATTCTGTAGTATGGCAAAGCAAGGTGGTAATCCTTTGTGTCAAACCTGAAGTAAATAAAGAGGAAGGAAAAAAATAACAAAACAACTAAGGGCAATGCTGTTCCCATCACTCTTTGTAAGAACTAAAACTAAATCAAACAAAATAGCAGGCACATCAGTTATCTGCATATATTGCTCACATTCAACACAATTCTCTTGAATTCAACATAATTCTGAGTAATTGAATTCCGTTTAATGACAATAAAAACAACCAGATACTGAAAAGAGGACTAGATTAAGCTGGTTTTGTAAAACAGAAAAGTTTTTATCACATATGCAAAACTAATATAAAATAGCAGAGCATTATGGATTTTCATTTTAGGGTTACACGACTGGAAACACAGCTCACCTACGGCATCTAAAACATACCTGCTGTAGCAATCTCCTAAGAAGGCACAACTTTCTCTGAACGCTCTCAGAAGATCTTCCTTCTCATCTGACTTCAGGAAATAAGGGTCCATTATAGCTGCTCTGACCAGTAAGTGAGCCTCACTTAGAAGATGGATGCAGCTCTCAGTTTTAACATTTTCATAAGTTCTACTATAATCTACCTAGAACAGATACAGGATATACTTAGGCTGCTGACAAAAATTAAGAATATACAGGAACAATTCTAATGAGGACAGCAGCCATTTGAAACAGGATTATGGGTTAATCACAAGAAATACATAGATTCAGGAATTACATGCATCAGAGATTAATTAACAGTTCTTATTTTTAGTTAGCAAGCAACAAAACCAGGAGTTGGGCAATACCATTTCTCTGTAAAGCTGAATTGTTGAAACAGTGTTTATAATATATAAATTCCAACCAGGCTCTGACTCCGAATTTGCTCTGGATTTGATGCTGTCAGCCTTTCTGGACCTAGAGAAAAGAGTTGAGTTTTAAGTGTTGAAATAAACACTATGCAACCAAAAAAACCTCACTCATTTTGTAATTCTAATGCATAAATAAGTATGTTTGCAGCCCCAGTAAGTGCTGGAGAGTTAAGCTGTGAATCTAAGTCATACTGGCTAATAACAGAGCAAGGATAGGCATGTTCATACATAAGAGTCATCATCAGAACTGTCCACTACATCTCCTGTGCTTAACACCAGGGAGTATCAGGAATCACAGAATCATCAAATGGCTTGGCTTGGACCTTAAAGATCATCTAGTTCTAATCCCCCTGTCATAGGCATGGGATGCCACCCACTGAACAGGTCAGACTGCCCAGAGCCTTATCCAACCAGACCCTGCACAGCTAAGTGACTTAAATTAGCTGTCTCATCTCCTGTAAGGACTTAGTGCACGTTTCCCCTGCAGCTCTATCAAAGTCTTTGCCACGACAGGGCATTAAGAGGCATCAGGACACCTTTATTCTAAAACCTTGTCTCGGTCTATAAAGCCCTGAGGATTAAAAACACTGTAGGAAAACACACTCTTTTTGTTCTGGTTTTTAATTTTATTTTAACTGTACAGATGTAAAGATTTTTACATCTTTATTTTCAAATTATGATGCTATGTAGCTTACTATTTGTTCACCTTGTGTTCTTTACAGAAGGTAAAGGTGTATCTTCTCCAAACCCCAATTAGGATATTTGAAGTAACACAACTGGCACAAACGGGCTTTATACAAGAAAACTACAGTATTTTGAATAGTCATTTTTTCTGACTGGCTTCTCCTTATCTTCTTCTGAATAATGTCTGCTCCAGACTTTAAGAAATGCTGGTTCAAACAACTCCTCAATCAATTAAAGCTGTCTCCCACTCTTGTTAATTAACTCTGACTGACTTTATTAAATGTGGTTTCTGAATAGCTGTTTAGAACAGNTGCTTAGCTGTTTTATGAACAGCCCCCAAAAATGGAAAGGGAATAACAGTTTCTATAGAAACTTGTAAAAAGTCACATTTGCCTCTGGCTACACACATGCTTGNAGCTTGGGGCAAAGTCTGATCCAACTTTTGTCATGGATAACTACAGTGATGTTCTCAACTTTCTTGGAAAGTACCATTAGCCAAAGATAAGACATTTAATTTTGTGCTGTAACATATTTTGTAACCTGTAGCTTTGGCACCACATATTTTTGGTTACTCTACATTTTTTTCTTAAGATAAATATTTTTTTAATTCTCAAGATAAATTCTTAGTGATGTTATTTTAACATTTTGTTGATTTCAAGCACTTGTGACTTTATGCTCATTTCTTCTATGTCAGTAAATAAAATACAATTTAAAGAAAAAGCCTTACTGCTCTTTTCAATCACTAAGAAGGCAATTATTTCTAAAGAGTTTTTCAACAGTAGAGTCACCCTTAAATTGCAATATCCACAGGTTCAGCATTGTACGCAGAGCTGTATGTACCATCTCCCCAAAAGACACAAATCCTTACAGCATCCTCCTTGTAGGCTTTCTTCTTTCAGTAATATCTTCAGTGTCTGCTTTAGTCAAAAGAATTATATGGTTTTTGAAATGACAGATAGCTCTCGGTCCTATAAAAAGCTGCATTCTTAATGTACAGACATCCAGTGTGACAGGTGGACAAGCCTACAAAGGAAAGTGACTGTTTTGTAATTTCACTTGGTAATGTATGTTAAGTTTTTAAATAAGCCAGAAAAAAAAATAACCTTTGTACAATAAAAACATCCACTGTCTTTCCTGAGTGCTTCATTTAAGCAAGAATAAAAATACTCACAAATGCCTAAGAAGAATAATTTAAGAATGAGTGGGAAAAAAATTGTTTCACTCTTCAAAGCAACTGTACAATTTCAACTCTATTTCTCAAAATAACTGAACTTGAGGTAGATGCCTAACGCAGAAAACTTTATCCTGAATAGTTTGAATTTGGCCAAGTTTTAAAAGGCTGCATGGTTATAAAAGTCTTTACTTCAGTTGCTTATAAGAAGTAATTACAGATAGCCTATTGTTACCTTACAAAGACAGTACTATTTCCCTGATTAGCTCTGTATGTACTTTTCATGTAAAACATATGCTATCATCTATACTGGACTAAAACTTGAAAAATGCAACTTCATTTGTACAGAAATACTCTAAATTTACAGCTTTAAAAACATAAAGTACTACACCTAGAAATTAACATACACAGTGAAACAAGACAACACAGCATTATATGTGTAACCTGCATTTTGAAGACACCTCAACATTTCTTGTAGGAGTTGGAGGTCTACAGTAATCTAGACTGCCCTGGGCTAGTGAGACCCAGAATGAGACAGCTCTAAAACTGGTTATAAAAACAGCAGGAAAAACACTAATAGCAAATAATGAAACTAACCATCATAACACTTCAAACTCCACACTGGGGCAGGGACAGCCACGAGGGAACTGGCCCATGAAGGACTCACACCAGCACAGGGACGTCCCTGAGGGACTGTAGCCCAGGGAGGGATCCATGCCAGGATGGGTGGGCACACTGTGGACGGCAAGCTGCAGCACAGAGATCTGCCTAGGACTGCAGCATTCACACCTCTCCAAAACTCCTACAGACACAGGAGGCAGCCTGTTGACTGACTGGAGGAAGTGTGATGGATTTCAATGTAACCCACAGTGAAAACACAGAAAACTGAGACTGAAGAATGGACAGCTGAGATTGTGTCACGTGCTGGTATCAACTATCCAGAGCAAAGAACACATTTGGCTCTTAAAAATTTTACAAAACTTCTACTGTCCTATGGCTTCTTTATGTCTGCTGCCTACATGCTCAGAAGAAATCCTTAAATGTTATCCTAAAAACACATCTCCATCTAACTTTCCTACTACTTCTATTAATATGTATCAAGTTGTTACATTCAACAGATTTTTACTGATAAGCAATTTAAGAAATCTAAAGAATTTTAAAAAGTTTAGACCTCCAAGGATCAAAAGCCCTCCTCCTAAAAAAACACAGCCTAAGTGGTAGCAGACTTGTTCTATTGTCTACGTGCCTCTTAGAGAAACTGGTTTTTCAAGGACACCTAAGAGAGAGAAACATCATACAATAAAAGAAAACTCTGCACCCTTTGTTCAGTTTTATACAGAAAAGCATGGAATTTAGTTTAAAAAATAAGTAATTTTATAGCTTTTCATGTTTTTGAAAATATTCTACTAAAGGTCCAGAATTTTACATGGCAATAATAGATTGTTTCATTAGGGTATCTGTAGACCACCAAAATACAACATTCCATTTAGTATGGATGTTATTTTATTGGTTCAGCCACCAGAAACTAACAGGATTTCAATTCATAAGTGAACTGCCATTTTAGAAGTGGGGCAATGAGATGTATGATATATATCACTTATGGTATGTGGTATATATGTGATGTACCTTCACTGTCGTGTCAATGTACGGATCCTCTCCACGAGCTGCTGCTGCACTGCAGCGCACTGTGAAGCACTGCAGGTTCTGACTAGAGGAAAAGAAAACACACAAAAATGAAGGAAAGAAATTAAGATTTGCAAAAATCAAGTAGCTAAGACTACAGTGAATCAGCTCTTTTACCTTTGCAGAAATGGGCTTAAAAGCCCAAGCAGGAGTGGTATGCTGAACTAGCACATGAGCCTGCCCAGAGATTTCCAGGAGGCTATTATGGATGTATCAGAGGATTAAAAAAAATTCAGAAAGGACAGCAGCATAGAGAATCATAGTAATATTATCAGTAAAGCCATAAACAAAGTACCTTGTAATGACGTGCAGGAACTGTGGAGTGAGGACTGCCTGCTCTGATTTCTCTGAATATTGGTAAGTAGAAATTAGTTCTACTAACTTCCCAATAGAGTAGAGATATCCAACATGAGGTAAAGAGAAAAAGCAGAAGAGACTCAGAAGTTTTCTCTTGTTCTCTGTTTCCTCACAAGCTGTTGCAGAAATTCCTAGATGTAACAATGAGAAAGGCATTTTATGTACTTCATAAATAAAAAACTGGCAATTCCATTCCAAGCCTGATGCCTAAAAGATACAATCATATCTGCCCAAGTTGCAGACTAGTTTTCTTAGTAGCTAGTAAAAAGAAGTTTTATATGAATCTCAATGCACGTCAGAAAAGTGAATAAAGTTATCTCATTTGGAGGCATTTTCACAAAAATATGGATGTAGAACCCATGTGAAGATGTGAAGAAATTCTAGAGATGTAACAGCATTAGAGAGTCCTAAATTCACCACAACTAAACATCCATGGACTGATGTCCAAGCCTGATCTTAGACAATTACTTTTAAGTTGAAATGAATGGTCATCCAGAGCAGCAGCTCACAAAANATAGGTCACTTCTTAAGGGAAGGAAAGGCTGGAAATGGCAGAATTATTAGGATGCCACTTTAGCAGGTAACAGCTGTGTTCATACTCTACAGATCCTGTAAATCACACAAGAGCGTAAGACAGCCGGAGTTAAATGCCAAGCAGCTCATTCTTTTCAGTCAGCAGCAAGTTAAATGAGNCACTGCTACCTAGCAGACAGTAAACCATCTCAAACTGAGTGAACAGTCAGTAAAAGTCAAGGGCCAACCATGTCCTGGGATGCATCAGGCACAGCACAGCTGAGGGGCAGGGATGGGATTGTCCAGCTCTGCTCTGCACTGGGGCAGCATTATCTTGACTCCTGGGGCAGTCTGGGGCACAATAAAAGAAGGATATAAACCTATTAGAGAAGAGACTAAGGGAGGGCTACAAAGATGGTGAAGAGTCTGGAGGGGAGGCCATGGGAGGAGTGGCTGAGGGGTCTTGGTTTGTTCAGCTAGAGGAGACTGAGGAGAGACCCAAGAGCATTCTATGTGCAGTTCCTGAGGGAATGACATCAACCTGTGTCGGGGAGGTTTAGGTTGGGTATTAGGATAAGGTTTTTCCCCCAGAGAGTGGTCAGACACTGGAACATGCTCCTCAGGGCAGAGGTCATGGCCCAAGCCTGTCAGAGCTCAAGGAGCATTTGGAAAATGTTCTCAGACACTTCGTGGGATTCTTGGGGTTCTCCTCTGCAGGGGCAGGAGTTGGATTCAATGGTCCTTGTGAGTCCCTTCCAACTCAGGGCATTCTGTGATTCTATGCAATCTGATTGATAACATACAGTANTAAATTCTTCAGGTCTTTTGGAGCTTGAGTTAATGAACCCCTAAAACCTGCATTCATCCCTTCCAGTTTTAATAAAGGCCCTTAAGAAAGGTAACCAGTATCTCAGTGATTATTAAAGTTTACTACTCTGATTTCCTTGGCTGGCTGAGTGGCAGTCTAGTAGTACCTTGTAACACTAAGGAGAATTTTATTAACGCAATGTAAAGGGTGACTGTTTTGCAACACAAAATTTATTGGTAAAGAACTGATAAAAGCTGATTTAGTCACACTTTTGGTGTGTTGAATTGGTATTTTAGTTCAAGCTTTATGTAGAACTCGGAGAAATTAAAAGACTATTTTGTTAACAGAAGCTCAGTTTAAATCAATGAAAAGGGAAGAAATATCTCAATTTAACAACAAATCATACAGAAATCACACACAGTACAAAACAGGATACACAAAGAAGCTCTCTCCTTTCACAAGTCTCCTGTGACACAGTCCATTGTGCATTCATGCATATCCATATACCTGTCTGGTATACAGGGAGCAGTTGAACAGAGTGCAACTTTGTCTCTTCACAAAACCCAAAAGGCGACTGGTCGGGTGCAAAACGTCTAGGAAAGAAGTCCAAAACAACGTGGGATTGCAGTGAGAAATTAGGATGATATACCTCGCACTAGTGAACAGCACAGNCTACACAGCTCATGTTTTAACACTCAGCAGGAACGCACACTCCTACCAGCAATGCAATTAGCACAGCAATGCCAAGAAGCACATGGCGCAGCTAGATAGAACTCCANTGAGTTCCTGCAATCAAAATACTCTCTCTTTGCCTGTCTGCAAGATGAATGTCCAAATTTGTCATCACTGAAGAAATCCCACAATTGATTTTGACCTCAATTTAACTTTTTATTTTTCCTCTTTCTTTTTCTATATTAAACATCATGCCATTTCTAATGCTATTTTTTTTCCTAATATGTGTCATCCTTTTCCCTGCTTTGCTTTGGAATTCACTGTTGGACCCTGACATCAATTCTTCCTCAGCTTTTGACAGAAATTTTGATGAAAAGGAAGACTAAATCAGCTTCTGGAGGAGGGGACCTGGAGAGGCAGGTGCTGAACTTTCACCCCTGGGATCCAGGGATAAGACACATGGGAAAGGCTCAAAGCTGTGCCAGGGGAGGTTCAGACGTGAGGAAGCATTTTCTTACCAAGAATGATGAAACACTGAACAGGCTTCCTAGAGAAGTGGCTGACGCCCTAGACCTCTCACTGTTAAAGTGGTGTTTGGCTTGTGTCCTTAGAAATACACTTTAACAGTGGCTCACCCCTGAAGTGGTCAGGCAGCTGCATTAGACGATTGCTGCAGATCCCTTGCAACTGAATATTCCAATGTACTAAAAAATGGGGTTTCTTTTGTATCCCATAATTTCCTCAGTTCAGAAGAAACACCAAACCTTATAAAAACCCCAGAAGTCAAAATACCAGGAGCTTCCTTTCAACAAGGCAAAACATACAACTCAGTTTGTTTTTTCTGTAGTAAATTAATCCATAAAAGGGAAAATACGTCTGTAATACCTGAAAAGCAGATACTGCACTTGGAAATGCTTTGTGTCTTCTGTAGGTAACTCTGTGGATTCCAGTGTGACGGGTATCTCACACAGTTTACTTTCTTCCCCAAGCAGTTCCACTGGCTTCTGACACATGATGAACTCNTCTAGTTCAAGCTCTAAAGGATGTGTTGAAGGACTTTCATTTTTCACACCTAAGCAATGGAAAGGTTATCTTAATTGTTCAAACCATTCCACGCAGCAGCAAGAAAACGGTATGACAATATCACTTAAATTCTGCAATTACAGCTACCCTGCTAGCATTGGCTTCCTCAAACCACAAGATTTTTTGAAAACAGCCATACTAGAAGGTGGGAACAATTCCTACTTAAGCTTCAACAGTCTGAATACGTAAGAGTCAAGATTTCTGGAAAAAAAAAAAACCCAAACAGGTAAACTGTTCATTAGGAAGTGAGTCAAAGGCAACCAATGTCGCAAATGTCTGGTCATCAAAAAATGCTGACTTTTGGCTGAACAGATTTTGAGAAGGCAAAGGCAGCTATCACAGGAAATTGTGTTATCTTTAACTCACTTAAGTCCTGGAAAGCAAATACTAACAACACTGAGAAAGTAACTGGAATTTTTCTATGTAGTTTTTAGTAATAAAAAACACTAGGAGCAGGATACCTTTACCTGAGAAAAGACCCATCTTCATTCAGTGAAGAAAACTGCATTTATACTGTCCCTATGTGAAGTCTNATTTACCTTCTAATTTTTTCTAGGTACAGTTTCCATTTCTAAAGGAGCATCCTTTTAAGTTTCTTAAATTGTAAAGAAAGAACCTTCCTAAGGTTTGTTGGTGTTCATCTGATACATAAACATTTGGAAAAGTGGGAATTGATAACTGATTACATATGGATTGATATCCTCTAATACACAGGAATGACACACCTTGAGTACATCTGTTTCTGGGATTTCTAGAAATCTAAGGAAAATCTTCAAACAAGATAAAGGACCGAAAAAGGGGAATTTGCTTGATTATGGCAGGTTCTGAGCCTAACAGTTACAAAAGTACACAGGCATCACAACAGAAACATACTTAATTGTGTAAGCCAGTTACTTAGACAGTGACACTGATACAATAATTTTTCTGAACACAGCACATTGAACAACTACCCCTTTAACTTGGTCCCCCTAAACAGGGACCTAATTCTGTGTCTGCAGAGGCTGTACTATCCTCTAAGTGTGCAGCATGATGGCATATTTGTTTGAAATGTTACCTCCAACTGCAGGTTGGTACAACTTTTCATGCTCTAGAACATTCAGCTGATAGTCATTAATAGGACAATCTGGAAAAATTTTCTGAAGGTCAAAGACCTTGTTTGAGACTATCTACAGAACAAGGGGAATAAATTAGCAGATTCTTGGAGATAAAAAAATAAAAATTTAAATTATTTCAGCACCTACCTCCATCCACAGCCTTTTCTGGTGCACTGACTCTCGAAGCACGTTGCTGTGTCCCGTCTGCACTTTGCTGGACCAGTTCCAGTTTCAGGATTAGAACATCCAGCTCTGTTGTTATGGCAATATGTCCGGCACAAAATGCAACTTCAGCAGGAATGAGGTTATCAATATGCAAAATTAAGGAGCGTTCAAAGTCTAACACAGTCAAATTCTGATTTATAACCCGGTGTTTCAAACAGAACATGACTAGTTTATTCTTGCAGCCCACAAGAAGATCTCCATTCACAGAACAACATGAAATGCACAGTGGAGGATCTGAAAGTGGCATTTCAACAACTGACATCTGTTCTTTTAAGGTTTCACTGTATGACTCTTCCATCTTGTGACCAACCATTCGAACACATACGCGAGAACTCCCTGCAGACATGCATCTCCAGTTCATGTATGCTCTTAGGAAAGTTGTTTTGCTTTTTTCTTCAATTGTCACCAGATAGTCTCCTTGAAAGAAAGCAGTCATACTGATACATCATTAAAAAACAGATGACAGTTTCTGAGCTCTTTACCTGCTGTAGTGTGCTACAAAGAACATCTTCAAGTCTCAACTCTTACAAAAAAAACCCAAAACCAGTTTTCATCATTTTTTCTCTAAAAGCGCAAGTTTCCTTGCTGGGTAGCACACATTGCACGCATCACTAAAAGCAACAAGAACTTACAGATGTAGCTCCAGAGTAACTCCTATGTGAATCCTCCCTACAAGTTGTGATTGCACACAAGGTTCCTCCCACCCTCTAACTTCTCATATCCATTAATGAAGGAAAAGTTTTGTTCTCTACAGACCATGGAAGGCAACAGACCAATAGACTCATGAAGAGCAGTGGAATGGGCTGGAACGACCACCCACACCGTGCTCTGAAAACAAAACAAAACGAAACAAAGCAAAACAAAACAACACAACCACAACAAAAATAAAAAACAACCAAAACCAAAAGCAGGGTCGAGAGCACAGACCGCAAACGAGCTGGAGGCAGACGAGAAGACAGATGCGGCTCCCACCCTCCCGCGGCGGGCCCGAGCCCGCCGGAGCTGCGAGCGGCCCGCGCCCCCCGTTCGGCCCGCCCGCTCCTGCAGGCGCGCCACCTCCGGCGGGAAGGAGCCCGAGGGGGAGGCGGGTGGGAGGGCCAGGTCCTTGTCCCCTTGTCCCCTTGTCCTCTTGTCCCGAGGGGGAGCCCGAGCGGCTTTGCTCGCCGCGCGCCTCCCGCACCCCTCGGCCCGGCCGGGCCCCATCCCCGCCCGGCGGCTCCACGCGCTCGAGCGTGACGCGTCCCGGCCTCCCCAGCAGAGCACCCACGGAGCCAGCGACCGCCAGCACTGACCTGCCGAGCTGTGCGCCATGCGCAGCACCGGACCCAGCGTAGCGAAAGAGCCCAGGGCCTCGCAGCGGCCCTGCTCGCGCACAGCGAACACCTCCACCCTGCAGCTGCCCGCCGCGCTGGNCACGAACAGCACGTCTTGGCCGCAGCAGAAGTGCGCCGGTTCTTGCTTGCAAGGCACTACTCGCTGCGACCCGAAGGGGTGCAGGTTGTAAAGCTGCACCATGGTCCCGAAAAGTTCCGCTGCAGCAGCGGAGAGAGCGCCCGCAGCCTCCCGGGGCGGCGCCCGGCCTGAGCAGAGCTGCGTCCGCGCGGCGCCGGGGGCCGGGGGCGGGCTCGGCCGGCTGAGCGCGGCTTTTCCTGCCCGGCAGAGCGCGGCTTTTCCTGCCCGGCAGAGCGCGGCTTTTCCTGCCCGGCAGAGCGCGGCTTTTCCTGCCCGGCAGAGCGCGGCTTTTCCTGCCCGGCAGAGCGCGGCTTTTCCTGCCCGGCAGAGCGCTGCTGCCCCCGGCACCGCACCGCACCGCCCCGCCGTACGCGGTTCCGCGTGGCCTTGGCGTGGCTCCGTTGCTGGGCGAGCACCCCGGGAATCCTCCGTCATGGCAGAACAGCGCCGTACACTGGTGGGGGTCTCGAGTGGGAAGAGGAAGTGATCCTTGCGGAGTGTGAGACGGACTGGGAATGGTGGTTCATAAATGGAAGATCTTGCTGACGGGTGTTTGGTCGGTGGTTTATGTGCAGAGCAGCTTTCACTTGGGCCCGGCTTGGAGCCGCTACCGCCGGGAGGAGTGTGCCTAATGCATTAGGCTATGGAAACCTGGGTTCTTCCAGTCTCTCCGTGTAAAAAATAGAGACTTTTTTGTATTTAAATACAGCAATTCTTAATAACCAACAGCAACAAAAAAAATCACACCCAAACCACCAAACTCCTCAAACAAAAGCCTAGTTATTTCACAGAATATTGCCAGTTGGAAGGGACCCACAAGGATCACTCTTAGCTGGAGGGCCTATATGGGGACTGAAACCACAACCTTGGTGGTGTTAGCTCCATGCTTTAACCAGCTGGGTCAGGACTTTTTACACAAGCCAACTGTCTTATGGCAGAACTCCTTCCATGTGTCTCTAAAGCTCTATTCATGTGACTATACTAGTAAAGGATATTAGTTCTTGGGTTTTTTTTACTAAGGTTGGAAGGCAAAAATTACTATGCACGTTTAAAGCAGGTAACACATCCGCTACCAAAACCTGCAATCTCAAATTGTCCTTACTTCATGAATACACACATTAATAGTGAAGAAGCAAAAAAGAAAAATGCAGCAGTATAATCTTTGGGACTTTATTTGGAAGCACATTTGAAAGCAAACAAACAGGGTTCTGCAATTTACTTTTTTTTTTTGGTAAATAGATTTTTCCAGGCTTTAGTTTTCTCAATATTCATCTCCTTCTTCAGCCTCTGCTTCTACTGAGTCTAGGCCAACTTCTTCATAATCTTTCTCAAGGGCAGCCAGGTCTTCCCGGGCTTCAGAAAATTCTCCTTCCTCCATCCCCTCCCCAACATACCAATGCACAAAGGCACGCTTAGTATACATGAGATCAAATTTGTGGTCAAGCCGAGCCCATGCTTCTGCAATAGCAGTTGTGTTACTCAGCATACACACAGCCCGCTGCACCTTGGCAAGATCAGCACCTGGCACCACAGTTGGAGGCTGGTAGTTAATGCCCACCTTCAAAAAAACAAATGTGAACTTTCCTTAGGAATGCTAAGGCTTAAAGACTCATTTCTGTTAACAATCAAAAATTACCATGATTACAAATAAATAAAGTAGCTTAGAGTTATTTTGCACTTTATCAAAATATTTAACAGGGACATTACAACATTGTAGCNTGACTGTCACCTCTGAAGACTACACAATTCCTAATCATTTAGGTATTGAGCACTTAAAGGCTACATACCTTGAATCCAGTTGGGCACCAATCCACAAACTGAATGGTACGTTTAGTCTTGATAGTGGCAATGGCTGCATTGACATCTTTGGGCACAACATCACCTCTGTATAACATGCAGCAGGCCATGTACTTGCCATGGCGAGGGTCACATTTCACCATCTGGTTGGCTGGTTCAAAGCAAGCATGGGTAATTTCAGCCACAGATAACTGCTCATGATATGCTTTCTCAGCCGAGATGATAGGGGCATATGTTACCAAGGGGAAATGGATTCGTGGGTATGGAACCAGGTTAGTTTGAAATTCTGTCAGATCTACATTGAGGGCTCCATCAAAACGCAGTGAGGCTGTGATGGATGAAACAATCTGCCCAATTAATCGGTTTAAATTGGTGTAAGTGGGACGGCCGATGTCCAGGTTACGACGACATATGTCGTAAATGGCTTCATTATCGACCATAAAGGCACAGTCTGAATGCTCTAATGTTGTGTGGGTAGTTAGAATTGAGTTGTAGGGTTCCACTACAGCAGTGGAAACTTGTGGTGCTGGATAAATTGCAAATTCCAGTTTAGATTTCTTGCCATAGTCAACAGACAGCCTTTCCATGAGCAGTGATGCAAACCCTGAACCAGTGCCTCCTCCAAAACTATGAAAGATAAGGAAGCCTTGCAGCCCTGTGCACAGATCAGCCTATAACAAGATGGAAAAAGATGGGAGAAAAAAAATTATTGATGGTTTTGGAGGAATCAGTATTCAAAAGTGTTTCTGTCATAGGTTTGCTAGTTTTACATTATTATTATTAAAAAAAAAAACAGTTTAACAGTTTAACTGGTTTAACTGAGGGGAGCAGGGAAGGCCAGCAAATAAAAGGTTTATTTTGTTTTGAACAATTAACTATGCACAAAATTCTTAATGAAAAAACAGCAAACCATCAATATAGCTAGCTGTAGAGCTGTATCANTTATAACTAACTTGCAGCATGAATCATTACCAGTTTGCGAATGCGGTCCAGCACTAGATCAACAATCTCTTTTCCAATGGTATAATGGCCTCTGGCATAATTATTGGCTGCATCTTCCTTCCCAGTAATGAGCTGCTCAGGATGGAATAACTGCCTATATGTGCCTGTACGTACTTCATCTACAAAAAAACCCAAAATACCACATCATAAATTTGGTCAGTTCTGTGTGTGTTGCCTAATGACTACACACAAAGCAAACATGTCAAAAGAGTGCAGACAGCATCTCTGACTACATGCAGCTTGTCTGATTGGTGTAAGTTGGCACAACTTCTGCCCCTTTGTTCAGGGTAAACATCAGGCACACACAAAGCAGTATTTGTACATAAGAACTTAGAGATAGCTCGTAAAACTACATTACAGGTACAGACATGATATTGGACAGCACTCAAACAAAATTCTGTATGCAGTGCAACGGTCTGGAACGATGATCCAATCNTAAAAACGTTCTCTTGTTTTCCAGATATTGTTACCTGTAGACCATTACTTAATTTCTTTCAAATAACAATAACTGCACATGTAAAAACAGCATCCAGACACATGTTTTAAATCTATTGTGTTCTAAACAAACAAAAAAAGACAGTAGGGAATCCATAAAGGATTCTCACTTTTTCACTTAAAACCTTCAATGTTGAGTACATACCAACTACTGTTGGCTCCAGGTCTACAAACACTGCTCTTGGAACATGTTTACCAGCTCCTGTCTCACTGAAGAAAGTGTTAAATGAATCATCTCCACGTCCCATAGTATTATCACTAGGCACCTGACCATCAGGCTGGATCCCATGTTCAAGACAATACAATTCCCAACATGCATTGCCAATCTGAACACCAGCCTGGCCAACGTGGATGGATATGCATTCACGCTGAAAAGTAAAAAGAGAATGATAATGAGACAAGGAGCTACCTGTCTGTGGGTTGTACTTTCTATGATCTTTGTCTGCTGCAATATCCNCTGGTTGCTCTTTAGTGCCAATTTAAGAGAACAAGTTGTCTGCTGCAGGCAAGATACTACTCACCTTTGCTGACCTGCACTGACTTTGTGAATATTGGAAGATCCTAAAGACAACACAGTCTCTATGGGTGAATACAAATTCATTATCCCTTAAAATGCTGCACATATATTAATATTCAGCCTAGTCTCTTTTTTACCTTCTTTTACTTTTTGGAAGACCTGTTTATATAATATCCCCCCAATTTTCTTGTTTCCAGACCACGAACTGGGTAACTGTTGCAGGAATCTTTCCTGCACAGGACTATTAAGTACATTTCCCTTTATAATAAGCACACCAGTATCCAGGCCCTAGCAATTAGTTCATCTTTTTTTTCATACATATTCCGATGTGAAATCATCCTGGAATCGCAATGAAATGCAATCTGC
Organism: Saxicola maurus maurus; assembly: GCA_900205225.1. NCBI lineage: Eukaryota > Metazoa > Chordata > Aves > Passeriformes > Muscicapidae > Saxicola > Saxicola maurus. Next base: position 42,913 of record OAMK01000028.1, on the reverse strand, counting down.
CCCCTTTAAGCCAGCTCCTTTGATTCTAAGCAACTGTGCCATGTATGTTTACTCTCCCAATACCTCAACTGCCTCACATCTGAGATGGAAATAAGCTGCTTTTCTAGTTTATTGTTAGAATGTATCTAGAAAAAAGCAGAGATGAAAAAGAAAAAGCAAGATGTCTGGGTCGCTCTTTCCCGTTTCCTTGGTGGCTTCCTGAAATTCCACAGTAGCCGCTCCACCCCCGCAGATCCGCCACGAGACTCGCGCCACCCGCCCCGCCGCTGGCCACACCCCCCCCTCTGATTGGCTACCCCAGCCAGCGGCTCCCGGCACGCGCCNCCCGCCCCGCCCCTCACCGCCGCTGGCCACACCCCCCCCTCTGATTGGCTACCCCAGCCAGCGGCTCCCGGCGTGCGCCGCCCGCCCCGCCCCTCACCGCCACCATCCCTCGAGCACGCGCTGTGCCCGCTACGGCTTCACGCGCCAAGGCAGCCCAAAACCGGCACGTAGATCCGGCCGGCGGCCACCATGCTCTGTCCCGCTATCTCCCCGCTGCCTGGCTAGTGGTTTCAGTTCGCGCAGGAGGTGNCTGCTCCGAACAGACTTCCCTTGTACATAGCTCGTCTTGCTAGCTATCGGCCGGTTTCTACGCCTCGCCTCTCCTAAAGTTAATAAACTTTCACACTAATTTCTCTCTTTCTCTCCAACCCTTCTGCATTAGAGCTACCGCGGGGACTTCAAGTAGGGACTGCCTGCGAGTCCTGCCTCAACACGTGCAGTCATGAACTCCCCTGAAGTGCCGCAATAGAAGCGGTCCCAAACGCCCTTTTTCCCCCCACAACNACAAGGATCCCGTCTCCCAAACGCCCTTTCTCCCCCCACAACCACAAGGATCCCGTCTCCCAAACGCCCTTTCTCCCCCCGCAGCCGCAAGGATCCCATTTCCCACCATGGTGCCTCGCTAAGGTGACGAACTCCGACTGTGCCACAATACGTCTGTCGCAGAGACCGACCAGCACCAACTGCCGACCGTTAACGGCCACGAACCCCTCGCCTCAGGTGCTGGCTCCCCATTGGTCACTGCCCGCGCGGACCGGGCGCGAGGGAAAGCCTCTGATTGGCCGAGGGCCCTCTTCTCCCGGCGAGGGGCAAGACTGCCAAAAGGCAGGGGCGTGTTCGGGGGCGGGGCTTGAGCAACCCGGCGAGGGGCGTGCGCGTCCCGCGCGCTCGAGGCGGGAAACGGCCGTGAGGTGCCGGCGGCTCGCTGCGGAGGTTTGCGGTAAAAATGGAGTGGTACCACAGTGCTAAGCTGTTTCCGTATGTAAACGTGTCTATTCTGGTCATGGTGACACAGAAGTACTACCTCCTGTAGGCTCTCCTGATAGTAAGAGGATACAGATCTGCTTTCCCAAGGGAGATTTATATAATAGAAATACAAAACGGGAGTGGTATTGTAATTACAGTACCACTCTATGAGTAGTAAGCACTTTCCATTCCCTGCTTTTGACTAGGCAGATTCACTTTGGGACTTCGGGAAATTGTGTGATTGACGCCTCAAACCAGCTGAGGAAGGGGGAGGAGACAGGTGCTTACATGCTCAGAATGAAATATTACTGAGAATGTAAAATAAAATGCCAAATAAAAAAATTATTACTCTTTAAAAATAAGAATACTAGGATATTCCAAAGAAATAGGTCAAAGTATAACGTCTTCGCCCCTTTGAACATTAGTGCNATTTACAGTTTTTGTGAGACAACAAGGAGGACATCCTTGTTGATTTTTCTGGATACCAGGACACAATAAGATATGGTCAGAACCTTTTTTAGAAACTTGTTGTTTGATTTCCTGAAGAATACAGGATGGAAAAATATTTCAAAATTGTTCAGTATTTATTCAGAGCTTATTCATTAACTAAGTGAATGACTTGAATTTCTTTACTTAAAACATAAAGCAATCTTAACTATAAATACACATCCATAGTATTGTTGCTACTTGTTGCTACAGTTGCCACGTGAAAATTGCTTATTCCTATTAGGCATTGTGTTGCATACATACTTATTACTGAGCATACAGTTGAGGTACTTTAAGTTCTAATTACCATTTTCCTAGGTAGGATTACTCTTAATATATTTTGAAATCATAGGCCAGAATTTTCTGTAGTATGGGGCAGCTTGTGTTTTTATGTATTGCAGACTATGTCCTTATTGTGTAGCAACTGTTCTGATTGCATTTTGATCAATGGAACTGTTTTGAAGCATGAGAGATCAGAATGTTTCCTGTATGGAAATCTCTGGATTTAAATATGTTTCTGTATTTGCAAGTGATAAAACTCCTGAAGAATTGTGTGAGACATTACTAAGTAAAATTAAGTTGGTTCTGAGCTCTGGTTCAGATGAAGAATGTACAGTTTGCTTGGAATTACCAACTCATCCTGTGATAACACACTGTGCACATGTGTTTTGTAAAGCATGTATTTTTGAAGTCCTCAGAAATGAACAGGTTTGTTGTTCTATGGTTAAAAGGAATTGCAATAGCTATTTGAAAGCAATGAACTGCTATCACCAGAAGGCCACATAGCTATTGTTCGTTTAAATCGTGAAGAGTTTAAACCTAGTTATCATCTGGCCTGTAAAAACTATTGGCTTGAAGACAGTCTGTGGAGACAGTAGCTGTCAAACTGAACAGTGGTAAGGTCCATCAGTATTTTCAAAAGCTTGTTCTGTAGTTCTTACCTTACTTTTTCTCTGGGGTAAAAGTGTGCAGCATGGTATGCCTCCATATGGCTGGGTGCCTTTTCACTGCCTGTATGTGATATGATACACATATATATTATTGTGCTCAAAAGAGACCAAAGCTGTGTATTGAAGTTGACTGTTGAATTAAAATAATGTCTATGCTCCTTTTTCCAAGCTGATAAACTTTGACAGTGAAATAGCTGTCTTGGTAAAGGGCCATCTTTATATGTCCCTTCTCTGAGCTCTATCCAGAAAAAGCTTGTGGGTGAGTATACTTGGATTGCTCTTTTGAAAAACATAGTATTTATTTTTCTTGTGTGCTTCTAAGATATACTTTTTGTTTGCCCTTTTCTGTCTAGGGCAATATAATGGCATGGTAGTCTCACCATCTGTATCCACTGCTGCTGTACTTACTCTTGGGAGTTGCTCTGACTGCCCCTCAGCCAGAATAGAGCTGCAAACGTTAGCACAAATTGGGGGTGTTCTTTGTTAGGAACAAGCAGGGACAGGTTACAAGTTAATCCCTGCTTGTGAATAGTCCATCAACTGAAGAAGACAGAGGTGGAAATTGTGGTCTCCCTGGCTTCTGGACTGACACTGTTCCATTGCCTCATACACAAAATTCTGATGCAGCTATCCCACTCTATAGAGTTTTTGAGAAATTTGAAGGAAACTAGTGAAGGAAAGAGCACTTGCAGAGGCCTTTTTCCAGTGCAGAGGTTCTTGATGTGTCTGTAGCAGTCAGTGCCCCTACTGAACCTTCTGTTGCTTCTAATATGCAGAGAAATAAACTGGGTTATGATGTGTTAGAATTATCATTATTATATACTACTTGTCTGTAAAGTAGTATATAGCTTTTGAACTACCACATTTTCTAAAACAGCAAGTGAATAAGCTTTCTTACCTTCAAAGTGATTCCTGATTTCAATCAATTGCCAAGGAAGTCTTTGCAGCTTTTAGACAAAATTCTGACCTGCATCTAAATCCCAAAGTTGGGGAATTCACTATTTCCACATGATAGGTACTTGTACTAGTACTGCATCTGAGCTGGGTAGTTTCTGAATGGTTACAGTGCAATTCCCTCCTAGTAAATAACATGGGAAAGTACTTTAGGTATCACCTTGAAAACAAAGGAGACCAACAAACTGCATATCCTCTCCCCAAAGCAGCTTGGGTTCAAGCAGGATTCTTCCAGGCAAGATAATGGTTTCCATTATTAATACAAATGACAGCATCAGTGAGAAATCAGATGTGAAGCAGCAAACACAAAACTGCTGAGTGAAAAGTTTGGTCTCTCAAGGTTTTACAAACTTGGAAATCATTTTTAACCTAAAAGCACTTACCAAAATTGGAAAAACTTCTTGGTAGTTAGTGGCTTGAGAGTTAATATTACCTTTATTTCAGCCTTCTGTTGAGACTAAATTTAGAGTTGTGCAAGTAAGTAAAGATCCTGTGCAGAAGCCACAATAAAGCTATAAGATCTTTATAGTAATCTAATGTCTTTGTGTATCAACTGCACTCCTTTAAAAGCTTGCCAGATGTGCGTTCAAACACTTTTTTCTTCTAGCTGTTCATTGTGAGACTTTTTTTGTCATTTTCATATGCTTTTACCATAAGTCTTCAGTATCTGTGTTAGCAATGTTCAGCTGACTTTTGTGTGTTGTTTATAATTACAGTACTAAAGTGGAGAAGGGATGCAGAAAGATGTGAGCCTTTTATTTTAAAAAAGTCTTTATGAGAACTGATTGGGTATTTTTCCCAGAAAACTTTTTTCAGATTTAATAGAATTCATTTATTTTCACCGGAGGATTTTTGATTTGCTGCCAAATCAGGAATGGCTCATTCATTCACTATGTTTGGAAAACTGTTATTTCAAATTTGTTTGTGTTAAACAATCTACCTCTTGAAAAGATATCTTTATTGCTGCAATAATGTATCAGACTTATGACTGCCAGTCTCGTTAATTGGCTAGCGATTCATTCCAGATTAGCAGCCCCCAGTGTTCATGTGCTTTATGAAGTCTGTTTTGTAGCCTCTCTAAAGATGCCTTGGTTCCATGGTCAGATTTCTGTATAAACAGAGTTAGCTAATTTTAAAGGGTTGCTGTGATAGGCAGAAGTTTTTTCAGGTCTGTAATTTTTGCTTCACGAAGTAGTCCATCTGTACAGTGTACACAGTCTATTATTAAATTTTCTCAGTAGTCCTATGAAAGTGCTATTGTATAAATTTTGTATATCTAGAATACACTTCAGATAAAAATGCTTTTGGTGTTAAATTATGTCTCATTTCATGTGTCTATTGGGGAAAAAGAGAAGATACCCTGTGCCTGGTCCTGACAAAGCATATTTCATCAGACTGCTATTATTTCTGTGCAGGCTTTGAAGAAAAAGGGTAAAAGGTCATTCTTTTGTTTGTAACTAAGAAAGATATTGCCTTTGAAAGATGGTTTATTTTTTGCATATTTTAAATAATCTTACTCTCATAGCCAAAATATATCCTTGCTTTAAAACCTTGAGCTACTTATTTCAGTATAAATATGCTCAGAATGAGGACCACTTCACCTTTAAAGAAGGCTGAGTATTTATAAAATGTGAAGTGTTTATGTCATGTTAATAGTATGGCAAATAAAATATTTTCACTGACACATCAGAAATGATAAAGTGTGTTTACAAAAATGAATCCTTGAAGATTTTTTTAAGTGAACATCAATATAATAAATACATAAAAGGTACTTCATAAAGGTGGTATTTATCATTCACTATAAATAACTAGATTTAATAAGTTTCTTTTAATATATTTTAATATTTTAATTTTTTAATAGTTTAGGCTTATTCACGGCCAAATACCCTTTCTGTAGGAATGAGCTTCAAGTAGACAACTTGGTGGAATGGTCCCCTAGAAGAGGAAATAGACTCCAGTAATGGAAAGAAGCCTGATCAGGAGTGGATATCTAGCTCCAACAAGCTTTCTTATTGTATTTTATTTAGCTTTCATTCTGGTTTTGTAGAGCATGCTCTATAATTGTGTACATATACTGAACATACTATATGTATTGATAAAATACCTCAGATTATTATTTAGAAGTCTGTCCAGCATGTCTAGCCAGCACAGAAGAAAATGCTAAATGCTAAAATCACACTGCAAATAAAGTTTGCAGCAGGGAAACAAGAGAAAAGGAACACCTTTTGTAATTTGATGCTGGTCATTGTCTGGGACATAGATATGTGTTAATTAAATAAAACTTCCTGTAAAGATCTTTGCCTTTTGTTCCAGTTTCTGAAGATAGAGCAGTTTTATAACCACTGAAACTTATTAAAGTATTAATTTACTTTTGGAAACAAAATCTAAATAATCCTTCTTTCTTAAAGCTTATTTAAGCAATATATATTCTGCTCTAGAGGGGAAAACTAAATGTGCATATGTTCAATACAACACTTTCCAGAAAAAAACATTGCAATATTTTTATTTTACTTTTTAGACTTGTTTCTCAAGGTCTGCCATATAATTTTTCTTTGCCTCCTCTCATTTGTTGCCAGAATTTGTATCTTCCTGCTCATACTTTGACCTTTTCATTTTGAGATCGCCTTTCTGAAACATTAAGTTTTTAACTTTCCATGAAGAAATTATTCTTTCAAATGCTGGTTACAAATTTATTCCCTAAAAACCTTTTTGTGGAGGCTTAAGAATTAATTTCAGACATTATGCCCTAGAATAAATCAAGATTTTTATTGTTTGGGGTGTTTTTTAACTGGTGCAGTTACTTTCATTCTCTAGTTAGTGGTTCTTTACGTCATCATAGCTGAACCTTGTTGAGAAAACTAGCAGTGTTCTGCCTCAAACCCAATTCCTTGTTCCTTTTGTTCTCATGTTGGCTCCAAGGGAGCTTCTGGTGCCTCCTTATCCCGTCACACTTAGCCAAGGTCTTGCATACCTTCTTTGCCTCAGTGTTTCTTGGGGAAGCCTTTCTCACTTCTTGGCTATTGCTATGGTAGATCACTTGCCTTGGAGCTGTCCATTGCTCAAGCCTTATTCTCTGAAGTTCCAGTACTTTGTTCCTATTTTCCATATACCCTGGAGATAGGGGACTTGCAGACTTTTCACAATGTCAAGTATGTCTGGAAAATGGATTGTGAATCCTCCTTCCCAAAGCACTCTCAATCACCCTGTAGTTTGTGACTATTAAAAATGCTGAAGCCTTTGTTTCCCATGGAAATTAGAAGAAAGCCTACCCACAGAATTCAAGATTAGTTCATTTAAAAGGCATTACTGAACAGTGATTTCTCTCAATTGATGTGAACTTTATCAAAGCCACCTGTAGGAATGGACTCTAGCCAAGTCAGAATAAGTTCCCTTAATTTTAGATAAATACTTTATTTGATTTCAGGTAAATGCTCTTATGCTTGCTTTAGTAGAACTACAGAGGGATAAGTCCAGCTGCTAAATGTCTGGTTGTTTCTCAGTTCACAGCTTTCTTGTCACTGATAGAAAATAGTTGAAGCAAGTAGAACTGGTATTATTTTTAATAAACATGTACTTTTATGGTATGTTAGAAAGATCTCTCAGAGAAAACAGAATTTTAAATACACATTTCAAAGCAAAGGTCAGGATTTTAGTGTATTTATTTCCTGTTGTCACCGAAAATAGATTGTTAAATTGAACATTTTTACTTTCTCTTTAGAGAATCAGGTTTGACTTTACTGATTTCGATGGGTCAGTGGCACAGAAGAAAAGAATGAAAGCAATTTGTTGTTTCCAAAGCAACCAAGCAGGGTCCTGAACTGTAATGCTTTTGTCTGTGAAAGTGGGTGGAGTTGGATTAAATGTGACAGCAGCTTTCCTAGTGTTTTTAATGGATCCCGTGAGTAATGGGTTGTTCATAATGATATTGCCTAATCTAAGTGAAGTTTCTTTAGTCTTTTCCTAAGAGGCAGAAGGAAAGCTCTTCTGAGAAAGAATAACACTGATGAGTATCTGTTTAAAACACAAATGGGACTTTTCTTCATTTGTTTCCCTGGCATCTTCTTACACTGTATTTTTGTGCTGTCCATTTCTATGCTAGTAGTACTACTAACAGAGCGGTGTGACACCTTACCTTGTAGCATATGCTACCTGTCTGTTCTTCATATCTCTCTTTCTTTCTGATAATTTTGAATGAGGTTTTCTATTTGTTGTTTATGAACTTCAAAAGCCATAAAGTGGAATTCAAGGAACAGTGTATATTTAATGCAGTGCTTGTCTGCTCTAGTCTCTTCTGTTATTACAGAGAATTTGTTTATAAATTAAGACATTACTCTGTGGTTACCTTTTGTGGTCATGGGAGACTGGTAATACCTACATTTAGGAAGTTTTTTTCCTTTCATTAAAGCACTCAGAAATGCAAAATTATTTGTAAGAAATAAAAATGTAAATTACCTTCATTGATAGCAAAATGGTATTCATAGCAAAATTGGTTCATGTGTTGTCTCATTATACCAGATTAAGGGTTTTCTATTCACCTCCTGCCTTCCCCCATTCACTCCTCTGCTGTAATTCTCAAGTTTTTTGTCAGTTGGAAACTGAAACAAAATCTGCATTTGAAAGAAACAGAGTAAATTAAAACAATAGTTTAGCTTTGGACTTGGGCATCTGTCACTGCCAATAGTAAAGAAAAAGTGCTAGCTTGGACATCAGCTCAGCGATAGTAACAATATGAAGACAAGAGCTATTTATTTCATAAATGAAAGAAATTAAGTGTGAGTTAAGAGTATGGAGAAATTTTTCCATTAATTGTAATGTGTCTTCACAAATGCTGTCTGTGTATGGACTGCATTGATCTGTTCAGTTGGAAGGGGCACCTACACTACCATAATGCCATCAAATCTGACTGCTGCTTTTTTTTTTTTCCGCAATAATTCTCTGAATACTTGTGGACATTTCAAGATTTAAATCTTCTGTGAAGATAATGATTGAGGTATAATTAATTCATCATGTTGTGGCAAGCAGTTGTAAGAAAATAAGCTAAGCATTGCCAACACCAAGTTATCTACAGGCTATAGGCATACTTAACAGCCCAGGGCCAANTATAATTGCTGCTTTTATACACCACTAAACAGCATCTTCTCATCCTGCTGGTAGCCATCCTGTGATGGTAGTCATCCCAGGTGGCAGTGGGTGACTACTTGTGTTTGATGGAGGAGCAGTGGGCCCACATGATCCTTTATGATCTCACTTTGGAATAATCAGTGCCAAATGAGATTCATTCATGCATTAACATTCCTTGAAGTGCATTAGCAGCAATAACAGGATTTAAGAAGCAGAAATACCAATGGAGTAACCAGTTTTTCAGATTCTGTGGTTTTATTGTAGAACTGTAGCTTGGAAGTCTGCATTCCTTCTCTGAGAGGTGTAATATCACAATGCAAGGGAGGACTATTTATCTAACCATAGATCACTTTCTCCCTCCCCCCCCCTTTTACAATTGTTTGTTTCTTTAAATGCAATCATAGATGCAGAATTCTCACCTTTAGGAAGAAATACAAACCTTTAATGTGAGAGTATCACAAGTATAGAGATGTTTCTCTAAGGCTCAGGTTTTTTTTTAATATTTTCCAATGAAAAATACAGTGTCCTTTCTATGAGATACTGCAGAAAGATCTCTGAGTGTGCATAGGCATCAGAGGATCATAGAATCTAAAAGAAGTCATTAAGAAGGATTCTTAGACAACTTGCAGTATGTGGGTGGCATGACAAGGCGAGCCCATTGCACAAGACTTGCTTATCAGAGAGAGATCATTATTACAGTTCATGTAGAGTTAAGTATCTATTCTCTGAGAACTAGTAGTACTGTACCTCTAGATAGATAAAACATGCTGGGAAAATGCAGAGGACAGACTTGGCATTTCACAGATCCTTACATTTAATGTTACATCCGAAGTATAGGTAGCANCAGCTACACTGTCATTTTGTGTTCAGCAAAATTTCTTGTTTACTTAACCTTGTGGTTATTGTATATACTAATGAAAGCATATGTGGGCTTTCTTAACAGTCCAGTTTACTGTTAAGTAACTGCCTGCCTCCAACTGATTTACATTTTGCAATCAGGTACTGGGGCAGTTAGTATATGCAATGTTTGTTTCAGAATTAAAATAATAGGATTGTTTTGATGTCTCCTAGACTCCTGACAAACTCTGTTTTTAAAGCATTTACCTGAAGTTCCTTCTTGTTATGAACATATAACCAGAAGTTCTCAAAGCTTGCTTTATAGTGGGATACTTCAAGAGTAGACTTTAGGCAGGGAGTAATTTATCTGCAGGCAATATTTGTTCAAGAGGTGATGGTATAACACCTGCTTTGTGACGCCATGTGCATACTACTATATTTTGAAAGGAGGTTNTTTAACTTGTCCATTGCTGCTACTAATAGCTTGGAATCCCACTGTAGAAGACCAGTTCTGACAGGTGTCACATGCTGGGTCAGAGGCATAATGCTGTTATTACTAAGATGAGTTGAAAGATGAACCCAACAGTTTTCTGGTTATGAATAAATAATTATTTTCCAAGAAGCTTTACAGTATTTTAAAATAATTGTGCCATCAGTCTCAGCAGTAAAACTAAATTGTGGAGTGACTGTTGAAGCATGCTTTGGATTGTAAGATTTTAATATTAGAAATAAAATGTTTGAAGTATTGGAGCTATAAAATTGAGCTATTTGGAGTGACTCAAATGGGGTAGTATAGCTGTTGGTTTTCCTGGCTATTACAATTCATTATCTTGAAGATATGTAGAACACTTTTGTCATTTTCACAGAAGCTTGTTCAGCTGTGGAAGAGCAGCTAGCCTGCCTCATTAATATTCCACGACAAAAATACTACTTGGAAAATTGAAGCCCGGTTGTCTTCTAATAAAAGTAGCACAGAAGAGATATATATTAGGGGATTTTTTCACCTTTTCCTCCAACTGCTTTATAACCCTCTTCTCCGTGTTTACAAAGTAATACCTAAATAATGTAACTGTATTTAGGACACTCAGCTCCCTAGCATTTTTTCCAGAATATCTATACTTTTCATCCTTAAGTTTTATTTAGAGAAAAATAACATCTTAATTTGAGTGTTTTGGGTGGGGATTTCTTGTTTTTCTTTTCTTCTTTTTTCTTTTTTTTTTGTATTTTGTTTTATTCTGAAGGATTCAGTAGAAGAAAATATCCCGAAAATTCAGAACAAGAAGAGGGAACTTGCAGCAGGAGCCTTAGCTACCAAAAAGCCTTCAGCAAGTAAAATAAAACAAAAAATATTTATCAAAATGAAGGCTCTGATTGATTTATAGCTTGATCCTGTGGTATTTTGCATAAATAACATATTTAATATTTTGGATAATACTTCTTGTCAAGTTACGTCCCATACTAATTTTCAGTTTTTCTGTCTTTGTGCATGCTCAAAATAGAAATGCTTCAAATAAATTATAAAAACCAATTTGCTCCTAAGTGTTAATTTAGAAGCATACAAACTCCTGAAATTTTTCCAGTGTTCATTTCTTCAAAAGGTTGCTTATTAGTACAATTTTTAAGAGCACAAAAAAAACCCCTCAAAACCAAAATGCATATTCATACATTCTAACCTGCAAGAGTTTCATCTCATTTTAGAGGTGAAAAGGTAATAAAAGGTAAATAATGTGCTTTCTTCTTCAGACAAAGCCCTCTATAAAGGAATTAGTTCTATGTTTCTATCTTAGTATTACCTGATAAACAAACAGTGGACCGATTGGGGAAAAGGTGGTGACACTTTGTAAAGAATTCTTACTTTTGCAGGCTATGTCCAAAGATGGTATTTAATTCCAAATTTTAAAGTATTTTTTACTATTTCTGAATAGTACACAAGTGAAGGAGGAAGCTCCTCTGATGATTACTTCCCAGGAGTTAGTAAAAAGGAAGTAGCTAAATTTGTGAAACACTTTCTTTTAATATTTTACTTATCAGAACTCCAATGATTCTTGTAAAAGTAAAGGGTTTTTTTTATAAAATGCTAGAATCATAGGCATGCATTGACAGTCTGCTATCTAGTAATTTCAATAGACAATTTGAACAATAAGACTATGCTATATGCAAAGTAGAATCTAATCCACATGTGTCAGTGAATGAGTTAGTCCTTGCAAAATAAATTAAACAAATTATTTTATAGCTGCCAGTTTTCTAACAGTTTTCCTGTACTGCTTTTCCTCTTGTAGTGGAAGAATGGTATGTTTTTCACTCCTGTACATATGTCTTCATGGAATGCTGATCAACATGACGCTTGACCTATGGAGGAAGAATTTGGCAAACTACACCTGTTCATATACCACAGAGTGAAAAATAGCACTGAAGAATCTCGGTTGAGTATTAGTTGAATATTTATGTCTGTTCCTTTCTTTACATTAGATTCTCATCTTCTGATATGTGTTTACCTAACATTCTGCTGCCTTCACTGTGATGCTCAAACTTCAAATTTGAGGCAGAGATTGCTATATCTGGGTCCTGTTTAGATTTGGGAAGTATAGTTGGCAGCAGAGAAACAGAGTCTGTAAAGCTTGTAAAGACTTTCACCTCTTATGTCTGAGAATAGAAGCCTGCTGATTATAAGATGAGTTGTAAAAATGGAAAAGGACTGAGAAATAAAGGGAAGATGTCTATTATTTGGAGAACGTGAGCTCTAATGAAAAGAGTGAGAAAGGAATTAAGAACAAGCAAACTAACAAACAGATGCAGTTTTTGGAGAGCCAGCATCTTAGCTATGGAGAGAGGTATACTTTAAGTCTCTTAGAGAAAGAATTAAAAGGACACGAATGATGGAAGACAGCATGACTCCCAGTATCTGATTGCCAGTGGAAAGCTGAAAAAGAACAAGAAAACAGAGCTAAAGCTGATTGAAGTTGGGTTTTGAGCGGGATTTTTCGGGTTGGGTTTTTTTGGGATTTTTGTTTGTTTGCTTGTTTTGTTAGTTTGTTTTNTGGATTTCTTTGCATAGAGTTTATGTCAGTTAAACTTTCTTTGGGTTTTTCTGGTTCAGATTTTGATATTTAGAGATAAGCTGGAAAAATAATTTGCAATTATGAAGGGGCAATTTGACCTTTTTTTTGTATGCCCCTTTCCCAACTAAAAATTTCACAGGCACGAGAACCATTTCTATGGCTAGTCAAGCTACATAATTACTTATGTGACAATATGCATTTTGCATTTTGCAAAATGGCTCGTGATTATGAAAACAACTTAAAAAAATATTAGTATTTTTTATTGTCTATTAGATTATGATTTCCATGTTCCAAAGCCACATATAACTTACTGAAGGTAGTACTAAGCTTTATGGTCTCTCCCAAGAAAGCCATTAATGTATCTCAGAGAAAAAAGGTAAAAGCTTAGCAAAGACCTGTCTGATTTGAAGGAGTTGTTCAGTAAGCAGGCGGTTAAACACCTTGGTGTTCTGGCTGCTTGGGCTTTTTTTCTGCTTTTCATGATCTGTAAGTAGTCTTTGGCTTTTGGCATTCTCTTTCATGGAGTTTGAACAGTATGTTCTGGAAGTGAGCTTTTGGAATTATTTTTAATACCAAAGATTGAGTTAGTAGTCTATCATTCTGGTTTTGGTTGGATTTTGTTTGCTTGTTTGGGGGTTTTTGTTTTTTGTTTCTTTATTGTTCTTTTTCTTTTACCCTAAACATAAAATAAAGAAGTATCTGAAAAAAAATGTTTCTCAAGCTTTTAAGAGTTGCTCTGAGTTGTCACCATTTAAGGAACACCTTAGATTATAGGCTTCATAATGGCAAGTGAAGTTCCAGTATTTGAGTTGCAACCTAAGCAGGGCTGTGATTGTTCTGAATAATGATGTTTAGAGTATAGTCTGTTTTGAGTACCGTCAGATTAGAGCAGAAAACTTATTGATGTAGCAAATGATGTTATTGCAAGGGATAAAAAGGGATCTCCGCTTTTCTGCAAAAAGCTGCCTGCAGCAATTGTGAAGGAAATGGTGGCAAATAATGACATAAAGGTCATTTTATTGAAAATAAGCTGCATAGAATTTGGTATAGATGTCATACCTTTCCTGAGGCTGTGGTAAAGACTTGATCATAGCATGAGTTACAGAGGCTACAACAGAATTATTTTCACAGGTTATCTTTCTTCACTAACTGTACTTGTTAACTCAAAACATGATGGTTTTCATCTTATTCAGTATCTCTCCTTATCTTATTGTATTAACGTAACAAAACTTACATGCTAAATGAAATTTTCAGGCAGGTAATAAGTATCATACTTTTATACTTCCTTGGTTCTCTCCAACTAAGCTTAAAAAGAAGTAACGAGCCTATCCTCAAGTATGAATACAGGCAGGGGGAAGAAAATATAGACTGTTTAGCTTAAAAAGAGTATTTTACCATTTTCCATAGAGCAGTCCTTGAATATGCAGAACTCTCCAATATTTGTTTGATAAAGTACATTTTTCATTACAGACTTTAACTAGTAATCCCTCCTGCTTTCACACAACTTCAAATTTATCTGTTAAAAAAAATAATCAAAACAAAACAAAAGAAAAAAAAAACAAAAAAAAAACCACCCCAGAAAACAAAAACACAGCAAAAGAAAAATCCATACAGGAAAGGGCTAGTTACAACTGGGAGTTCAGCTACTATGTTCTTTTAAGTAGCTACAAGCTACTTTGCTTTTGGACCTCATCTTTTAGCATTTTTCCTAAATGGTGACCAACTAAATCATAGAGCAATTAAGTAGAGAAAACAAGTTAAAACAGACCAACCCTTATACTCGTATTATGTCTTCTGCTTTACCAGCAAATGGTGAGAGCTTGTTGGCTATTTTAGCTCTAGGCTAAAAGTTTAGCACCCTCACTAGGTTCCAGGCAAAATCCTCCTCTACAAGGAAACAATGAAGCAATATTTTCTTAGAGTTTCCGGATTAGTACAAGGTACAGCTGTCAAAGAACACTAATTTTGTTCTGTTTGGACTTTTGCCTAAAGGATAGATCTAAACCTTAGTACAGATGACAGCCAATCTGTCTGTCATCACCATGCTTTATTTTTACTGCTTTTCCATGTGTCTTGGAATACATGTAGCCTGAGTGTGGCAGAAAAAGCTTTTGCTATCTTTACACATGGAAAGAGTAGTTTTCCTTATCATGCTAGGTACAGTTACTTAAGCAGCTACGTAATCTTTCTTTGCCAAAGTAGCATCATGGTTGTGTTTAAGACTAAATTCAGCATACAGGGCTTACATTAGGGACGATGTTTCTTTAGTCACTTGAAAGAAAGATGCCTTCTTCCCAAACTTCAAGTTATTAATGTAAGCAACTTCAGCAGCTACTTCCTGCAGTACCCTGTCCTGTATTTATGACAAGCTAATATGGGGATTGGCCCTAAACAGCTCCTTGGCAAATGACTAAATACTTCTAAATAATTATGAACTAAAAACTGAACATTTGCTAATGAGAGCTTGAGCAGCATCAGCAAATTTAAGGGGTATTTATATCTGTTGAATATTTTAGTTAGACTGCTTTGGAGCTCTGGTTTTTTTTTTAATCGCTCAAGAGTTTAGGGAAGACAGAAATGCATGACAACTTTTTATTTTTGTATCAAGTGCAACATTGCAAGGAACAGATAAAACTCAGTTTACTAGTCCCATAGTATACAGAATTGAAAAACGCATTCTGCCATGCTGCAGGCACTGTGCGTAAGAACCTGGTCAAAATTTCAGTGCAATTGTGACTGGAAGAGCAAAGCAGTGCTTTTACTGTTACAACTGTATGTATTCCCAGTGTCATTAATACATTTATGGTAAAGCAGAATGGCTACCACTCCAGTGTATGAGCAATCCCATGAATTAGATTTTACATCTAAAACAGCAAGCAAAGGAATCAATGCTAATCACCTTAATGAGGTAACAAACCCAGTTTAAATAATATGTTGAGCCAATTGATCAAAACAGAAGAAATTTTAGGCTGAAAATACCTGGTTTTATCTAGTAGGGAGAATTGGAAATTGGGCAGTAATAGGTGGCCCAAGGATTCTGCTTCCTAGCTTTTTGCTCAGTCTTCATCTGTAGCACTGCAGAGGCCTTCAGCCAAGAAGTTTTCCTCAAGCTACTAGCAAGTGTAACTGACCACCATCTATACCTCTCTAGTTGTTAGTTCTGGAACAAGTCCTTGCATCACCACTGTTTGAGACAGGCACTTCTACTGAAGGTAGGTATCAAGTTTCTTCTTGATGTTGTCAAAGGAATCCACTCCCATATAGTCTGCTTGACCCTGTTCCCACCGTTCCTTGCGTTCTTCTGAAGATTCAGTCGGTAATAGTGGTGATACTGATACATGGGACACTGCCTCTGTAACTTCTGCCTAAAAGGAAAGGCAGAGTAAAAATACAGAAATACCTTGTACAGCTAAAGCGAGCAACAGGCCATAGAATGGGGCAACAAAGTAGATGTTATCATGTGCAGTAGCAAGCATTGCCAATGGGTGGGGATTGTACAGCTTTCCTAGCAAAATAACAAAGCAGAGTTACAGAAGTTAGCAAGGCAAAAAAAGAGTAAAAAATAAAGTTTAATTTCTTCATACCTCTCTACAGAAGCCACAAGGGAAAGCCAGAGTATAGACCAAGCCCGAGAGCTGCAAATAGTTTGTTAGAAAGATGCAAGATTACCAAGAGAAGCACATCTTAAGAGATTAGTAACTTTGGTCTTAGAAGGGCTGAGAGCTTAAACTGATCCATGCACTAAGCTAAGACTAAGAAGTCTGCAGCCAGATGTAGGCTACTAAACTCTGTGAATGAGAACTAGAGTTAGAAGCATTACTTTGGTTTTAATAAGTATTGGCATTCATCACTGCCTGTTGATTTAAATATTGATTCTCAAGTTATCCTGGGCTTACCTAAATGTGATTCACCATGCAAGATCTGTATGTACATATTTGCATGCTGAACTGGGGTTCTTCTGCTTGAGAACCTTTCTAGATGCAACACATTAAGAGTTAGGCCCTTCTCTGTATACATTAAAGCGACTACATCCAAGAAGTTACCGCAGGATAAGACCTGGTACAACATTAACTATGTACATAGTTTGTTTTAGGTAAGCTATGTCGAAGACCTGTCTAGCATGCTTCTCTTTTGTAGTATTATTTATTCCAAGCTTAAAAGGACAAAAATAAAATACCCTGCATCCCACAAACTAAACCACACCCATGCATTGAGATGGACAGAGGAAAGGGAAATTGATGCAATGGTAAGTAACCTGTCATCCATACTTAGGTATGGATGTACAAGATTATAAGAGCACGCACCATATTTACTCCTGTAGGAATTTCTTTAACAACTCCGTGCTGTTCTAGTAGTGGTAAAACATCAGCTATGTAGGTATTCCACCACATGTTGAGGAATTCTGGGTGAACTATTTTAGGGTCTTCCATGTTGCCCTTTATGCTTTTTGTTCTGGAGTCATATGTATAGTTCCATGGCTTTGTGCTTCCCAGGAAATGCACCACCTTAGTATTTGCACCAAACCTGTTGGGCAGAAAAATTTTAGAAATCAGTTTGTACATGTGTTTAGAAAACAAGTTTTGACTGGCAGATATAGCTTTTTTTAACCTGCTATTTCTGTATTTGTCCAGAAACAGAAATATGAATATATTTAGGAGGCTAAATGCTAAATGATCAAACTGCCAGTGCCTATTGGGACTGGAAGCATTGCGATACAACAGAAAAAATGCAAACTGAATTCTACATCACACTAGTCAGAATACAGCCAAAACCTAGTGGTCTGGGCTATTTAAATACTTACAGACAACTCAAGTCTTTAGGGTGATGTCCATAGCTCAGGAGAGAGCAGTCTCAAGCAGCCGTTGCAATCGGAACTGGTTTTAAAAGTGAAAAAGATTCTACTCCAAAGTCAGCAAGCCAGAGAGTTAAGCATTACAAGTATTATATGGAGAAGGGTCAGTGTTAAGGTACCCTTTTAGTTTTATAGCCCTGTAGAAACAGATCATTGGATGGCTCTGCTGCAAGGAGACCACGTCCCTGCAAAATAATAACTTTGTATAACCAAGGCATTTCTTGATCTCACTGCAGCAGGGTCTTGCTAGACAACCCTTGCTTCCTAAATAACCATGCATGGGCAGCCATGCATGGGTGTGGTAGTGGGTTGTTTAGTTAATTTTTGAAATCACTTAAACTCCACTTTCAATATGGACTTCTAACTTTGTCCCAACTATTATAGTACGTTCTTCTGTATTAGAAGTATAGATGAGATGCACCTCTTCTCAAGTAAAGAGCTTAACACTGAATGAGACAACATTTATGTCATTCTCCTACAATTCCAGAACTAGGTTTCAGCTTGATTTAGTTTTGTGAGCAAGCAATACTAGTTCTCTCTGCTAACAGTGACTATCTCCCCTAGTTCAGTCTGTGTCACATTATGCTTTCTTGTCAACATATTATGACTGAAACAGAGAGTAACAGCGAGTATCTTGTCTAACACTTAATTAAGCAGATGCTCATTTTGACCAGGATTCATGTGTTGAAGAGTTTTGTGTGTGGAAACACCACAGGTGTGTTTCAAAAGCCATAGNATAGTCAAACCAAGTATGCATTTGGCTGGGGTTGTGTGTTTCATACTATTTTAAGGTCCTTGACTGTATTTCAATGTTCATGTGCAATGTTTGAATGCAACTGATCTTCATAAGAATGAAAACTTATGTGTGCGTGAAAGGCCAAGTATATGCATTAACTGCACGAAAAAGAAGTGTCTTCAAGAGGTCAGTTACTGGGCTTCAACTTTAAACCCCAAAAGTAAAGATTTAGCATAAGGGCACTACCTTAGTTTTATTAGCTGTTGCAGTACTAAACAACATGAATTTTCTTCATTTTAGGCTGCTGCTGCTGTTCTGAAGAAACTTATTGTTCAAAAAATCAAGGGACATTAAGCTAGAGAGTAGAATGCATAAGTATCATGTGACATTTGTTGCAAATGGAGAAATGTACTCTTGTCCACTTACAGTCAGAACAACAGATGCCAAGTTTCTGCAATGTTTTCAGCATCTGCTTTCTAGATACCTTCTAGACCTGCAATACTTTATTTTGACATTTGAGCTCAACTGTTAGGAAGCTTTATGTTCACACTGGCCTCAGCAACTAATCTGTCTTTCCACATCTCCCAGAAAAGTCCTTCATGAACGTTTTGAAGTTAGAGAGCATTTGTCATGAATTGGCATTTTCCTTTGGAAAAAGGATTACTGAGACTGCTGTGAAACCTAGTCTCGCTATACAAAGCTGCAAAAAAACTTAGCTATAGCTGTCAGTAGGTTTAAATTTCACTATATTCCAAATGCTGATTATCAGGACTGTAGCTGCTGATCTAACCAAGGGAACTTGTTCCACCTATTGAGCAGGGAATGTTACTTACAAGGGCTGCACTTCCAGCATTCTATTTTTGAAGGCCTAATTCAGTTAAGCAATTGATTCAATCAGGTAAAGAGTATTTTTGTCAGGCACTCCCAGATCCAATTAGTCTTCTGTGGCAACAAAGTAATTTGTAAAATTAAGGTCATGTGACTAACAGCCAGCCATGGAAAGAGGGCATACATTACAATAGATGTTAGTTTATCTAATTCTATCCAGCTACTTAGTCATTCTGAGGCTTGCATATATTTCTTTAAATAAGCGTTCCACTTTTAGCATGACAAGATTCCAAATAGTATTCTGATCACAAGACATAGTTTGATCTTGAGCCAGCAAACCCTGCTTATGCTAGCTGCTGCTTTAGACACTAGTAACCTGATGTCATTCAGAGATCAGATTGTTTTTATGCATTTGGCACTTTCCCTCTCCCTTGCCTTCAACTTCTGTAGCTCATAATAGATAAAGAGTTTCTGTGTAACACTTCAGTTTCCCTTTTTTCCCCCCCACCCCCTTTCTCCTGGATTGTTATAACACCTTAAGCTACCCTGCCTCTGAAGTACAGTTTACTCATGTGCCAAACAAATTGCTGCTAGCTAGGGAGGATACAGGTTTTGTCACCGAGGAAACATGCAATGATATGTGGTTGGCTGTATACTTTGTTCCATCTTGCTGTTACTTAAGGAACTGAAAAAGGTCTAGAAAGATTGTTAGGACAGAATTCTAGCTTGATACAAATCTTTGTTCACCACACTTATTTGAATGGTATAGGTTGATTAGAGAAACTGTAACTACTGGTGGTTAAATACCCTAAGAATTGGAGTGAAGGAAGGGCACCAGTGACATGTTGAAGTTCAGCTCAAGTTGATATAAAGAGCCTACTGCCATTGGTTAGAATGGTATTAGACTCTATCCTAGACTGAAGGAGTGATTTTTCCTTCTGCAAGTGATCTATCAAACGTGCTTACTCTAAATCAACTTCAGTGTTATCACCAGGGATGAGTGAGCTACAGATACAGCTGTCTCTGTGTTTATCTTGAGATGATTCATTTGACTTTCATTAATTCAACTTTTTTTTTTTTAAGAGAAGAAATTATGATATTTTGAGTGCCAGGAACAGTCTCCTCCTAGAAAACCTGTGTAAGCTCACATCATGCTTGCTCATTCTGTTATAAGAAAGTTTATGTAAGCTCTGAAATCTTCTTGAAGTTTTCAACTTACGCTTTAAATGCTGGAAGGTAGGAATATACAGAAGTGCTGCTCAAATTATAAATAAACGGTAGATGTTTGCTCATGTCTGTTGTTGCCCAGCTGCTGAAGAAGGTGTTTAATAACCCCTGATCTGCACCTAAAAGAGAAAGCATTAATAGGCTACAAGCATCAGACAGCTGTTTGAGGATCTTTTTCAATCACTTTACTAAGTAAGAGTTGGTAATGCAGTTATCATGTCCTGCAGAACTCTGGCACAGAGCACTACAGTTCTATTTGTGAACAGCCCTGTAAACCTTGCAGCCTTTGAATACTCAAAAAATGCAGAGATCCAAATAGTATATATGGGGTTACTTTTGTTAAAAGATAGGAAGCTCTCACAAACTCTGCCATTCACTTTCTTTTACAGCTGAAGTTCAATCTCTACAAGGCAGCAAAAGAATCCCACAATAAAAACAGTACAACTGACCACTGTTCAGCTGCAGGAAAAGTGTAGCTCAGGAGATCAAATGGCAACAATTAGTTTTATTACTTATGCTTACAGATGCATGACCAACATCAGCTCACTGACAGAGTTAGGGCATCAGTGGCCTGTTAGACCTGCAGTCCCAGATGCATCTCCCTCCACACTGATCCGATAAGAAAAACACATGTAATCTTAGTGGCAACTAATCTAGTAAAACTCCATCAAATTCTTTAAGACAGTAGGTGTTCCTAGTTCTGTACTAAAAAGCTCCTGACTAACCACTAAATGAAGATAACAATCTGCATTCAGAGGGGTCACCTCTTAGTTTGCAAGTAGAGGTTGTTACAAGGTTAAGTGAGTCTGAAGTTATTTGGTATCTCAGTAGTAGATCAGCTAAAAAAAACTAAATATATAGCCTTAAGGCCAGAGCAGACTAGTTTATAAGCAGCAATTGAGAAGTAAAAACCTATTTCTCTACATCCGTTCATTCTTTATCACAATGAATACAATTAGTCTTTAAATGGTAATAATTCCTCTTATCAAGGAGATTGAAGGCACTCCTCCAACTTTCACTTGTTGTATTTTTTCACCTATTGCTGCATTCACAAGAAGCATTACTAAGGAGTAGGTAAATAGGTGGCTTAGTTAGTAGGCAATGTTTCATTCTAATATTTCATTTTCTCAACCACTCACTGAGTCTCTGCTGACTCAGGAAAAGGTTTTTATTGGCCTATGATTCGATTTAAGGCAGTATAAGGGTTTATACCATCAGTGTTGTTTGAGCAGAATTTGCTTTTTGCAGTTGAAGTATCTAGACACTGGGCATAAACTTAGATGCACAGACAGTACACTGACAAATATAAATTCAAGATATCCTGTTACAGCTGTCAGCATACATGCAGATTGCAGAGCGAGAAACAGCCTGGAGACTCACTCCAGTAATTTCAAACCTCTGACTTGCTTCTCAACCCATAAAGGAAGAAAAGCACTTTTGAAGAACTTGTATCCATCATAAGAGAACCGAGAGAGGCAGCAACAGTGTATTTACCTTACTCTGCAGGACTTTCTCTCGCTCAGATTGTTTTACATACTCGGCTTTTTTTCAGATTGCATGCATTTGTGCCAAAGCAGACAATGAAAGCAGCATCTAGATGTCCTAATTCAGACTTCAACAGGAGTGTTAAATAAACAGGATCTCAGACATAAGGTGAAAAATCAGGCAGTACTTATATTAGCTACATATTTACAGACACAAATGAAGGTTACAATACAGCAAGACTGTAAAAGCAACTATTTTGGATCCCAGGCTAGAGTCAGAAGATTATCTAAGCAATAGCAACATTCTTAAGGTAACAGCACTACCAGATTTCTTCTAAAATCAAATTTTCCTTTCCCAACCACAACTTTTAGGTGGTATCTAGAGTAGTTGCATGACATGTTCTTTATTATCTAGAAAGGTGAAGTTCAGAGACAGAATAGATGCCTACACAAGCAGCCATCATTCTGCCATTTCTGGACAACGGCACTACAAAGGAGGCAGCTGTCTGCTGTTACATGCAAGAAATATTCTGGAACGTCTTCCACTCCCTAGTTACTCCTACTGTGGACAAGCTACTTGCAAGCTTGACTTCAAGTACACAGTTTGGTAGGTTGTTAAGTTTGCATCTCCAGGTTTATCTTACTAAGTTTCCTGGACCCTTTTATTACTCCCTAGGTTGATTTAATTTTTAATTCCCTTTCTCCCTGCCAAGTTCCTGAGCTTGGCAGTAGGTTGGTTGGTTTTGGGGGGTTTTGTTGGTTTGTTTTAATGCAACAATTCAGAATTGTGCTACAGATTTTGCCATAGCTGATAATCAATTTGCACAGCAAGGTCCGGACCTTTATTACATGGCAGTACTCATTCATTGGGTAGCACTGAGCATGCAACTGTGACTAATGTTCTTTAGAAGGCCACACACATGACCCCCTACAGTAACAAGGATTATTCTGCAGACTGGGAATGACATCTGGATATTTTACAAAATACTGAGAGGCAAGTTAACAGGCCAGCTGATTAGCTTGTGAGAGTTCCATTTTATGGCCTTACTTACATAGTTTTCTGTAGTTTTTAAAGTTAGACTTTGTTTTGTACCACGGTAGTTATATAACGAAATTAAGTGACAGGAGACAGTGATATTCAGAAGCCTTTAACTATAGGCATCTCCAAGTGACATATGCTCTTACTGCAATGGTAACAGTTTTTGTAGACTTACAGGACAGCAGAACTTGGCTTCTCACGCTTATACCTGGTACAGTGGCCGATCCCAAGTAACCTATATTGGGAAGCAGCCAAGGCTACTACATGTACTCGATATTGGGAAAGTCACCACCCTATAATGACAGGAAGCCATTACATAGCATATGAAGAGAGCTATATCTTCAAGTGTTTGATTCTCTGAAGCTGTGCTCATGTTGACCAGTACTATTTTTCCTATAGCAGCTTGAGTTAGTATAGGTAGAACATCCAAGCCTTAAGTGTTAGGAATGTCAAAAGCATAGTACTGGAATTTCATTTCTTGTGATATGATTTCTCATTATATGATTCTACACCTGTTAGCCTGGAGGCCCAACTCAGTTTTTATTTCATGAACTCTGAAAAGAAGTAGTTTTACTACACATTGTAATGGTAGCCTCTGTTTCTGAGAAGGATACAATGTTTTCACAGTTACATGGAGAATTCTATCATACAGAGTCACCATGAGATTTATGTAGCTACTGAGCCATCCCAACTACCATCACCATTTTGGTCTAACTTACACTGAAATACAAATTAATACATACCATCAAAGCTGCCTTTCTCTGTGGCAAACTGTAGCAGCTGACTGTATGTTTCAATGGAAGGTCGGTAAACAAAAACTCCTGAATTAAAACAGTCAGGCCAGCCTGGATCTGGTGCTGCAGACAGCTCTTCTCTCTCAAAAAGCTCATCTATATTTGACAAAACCTAATTGTAAAGGAGTTTAAAAAAATGCTTTTAGGTTAGGAATTGTGGTATATATATATATACTCCAATGGATTTTGGCATCAATATTAAGACATGAAAGAAAGTTCTTGTATCAGTGTTCATCTTACAGAAGACAATACAGAAATAGTTCCCACAGACTTCATTACAGTTAGTTTAAAAGGCACACACATTCTTACTGTTACTAGTCCATCTAGTAGAAGGCTTCTAGTACCTCTANTCATGAAAAAAAACAAAACAAAACAAACAACAACCCATAGAATAAATCCAACAATCCTGATACTAGGTCTTTAAAGGTATCATGAGACATGGCCACTTACCATTGTGTCTGCATCCATGAAAACACACTTTGAAAACTGTGTCAGCTCCCAGCAGTGAAGCTTTGTTAGTGTGACGCCCAACTCGGGTCTTTTCATTAATGCCAAGTGTGCTGAATCCCCACTATCCAAGACATTTACCAATATGACTTCATCAAAGACTTTTTCAAGCACTCTCCTAGGGAAGAGTCAATTGGCAATATTTAGTTCTAGTGATACTCCAACAACAGACCACAGGACAGATTCCATAAAGAGAAGTGGAGTAACAGGGAACCTGGCAACATCTGCTGAAAAGTAGTAAGAGTTGACTGCATATGTTGAAATGTACAAGTACACCTGTCTGCCACAAAGTTAGTAATTTGCACATTTTGGGGAATAGAGAAGTCTCTTGGGTTTTCTTTTTTTTTTTTTTGATTCCACAGCATTTTAGTTGTCATTACTATCTGAAGTACAGTAAGTCATAGCTATGTAATACAAACTCTACACAAAGCTTTTTTCTTTTTCATCCAGACTCTGATTTCTGGCAACTTAACAGCCTACTCTGAGCAAGGCAGTTAAGAGATGGGAAGATGTTGGAGTAGCTTGAGCAGGACTGTAGCTGAATCCCAAACAGCTGAGACAAATGTTATGCAATAGTTACACTGCTCTGGATTTGTGACACCTGGGACACTTGAGATATTTGACTAGAACTTGCTTTATCCCATAAAGCCTTTTCAAAACTGACTTAGTCATGGCTGTGGATACAGAAACGTTTTGAGCCAGTATCATATTCGCTAAAGAGTGACAAACATTCAGGCAGTATAATGAACTTTTGTGGCAGATATCCAACCTTTGATTTACCATCGATACGGCATTGCCAGTAGTTCAAGAAATTAAAGTGTTCATGCTGCTTAAAACAGGAAACAGTAGTAAAGTCTTACTGTTCTGTAGCATATCTTGAATGCTCAGCAATTACCAGTACAATTTGAGCCACAGAGCTTGTAAATGAGTTTTGGAATTCTGCCTTGCAGAGTTTATACCGATAGTTTGGTGTGGACAGTTCCTCTGAACTTCAGGCATACTTTTTTAGCCTGGGCAGGGCAAGAAATGCAAGTTTCAATTACTCCACTATGTATGTAGGTATCACTGGTCTAAGGGCATAGTACTAGCTGGCTTGCACTAGCACATAGGTACATTTAGGGCTCATCTTAGAAGAGAACACTCACCTAGAAGGCTGGAATGGATGTTCCTATATGCAACATCCTAAAATTGACATGACCATTCAGCTGCCAGGAGACTCCAGAGAGAGTCACTGCATTTTTCCATTGAGTCACTACTCTATTGTGTCTACATATTGATAACTCTTTTCAGAATTATTTCCCCATGCAGAGAATCTTGACCTATCATCTGTAGTTCCCATAATTATTAACTGTTTCATTGTCTTTTTTTTTTTAACTCTCTTACATGTGGAAAGAGAATCCAGTCCACTCCATAGTAAGACTATTCTAATGAGGCTGTAGGAAGCAGTTGCCTGTTAATTTCATTTGATGTACTGTGGTGACCTTGTTAGATGCCTCTGTTCAGTTGCTGATTTGACACTTTGGTGCTACTTTAGTTCTGCTCACTTGCTTCTCCCATGATAAAATTTGATTTGAAGTGTCTGCTAGATTTCAAGAGAGCTTGTGTGATATTATCTCGATCAAGAATACTTCTGCAAAACAAATACCAATTCACTGCTCCCATCTTCACATGCATACACATAACATTAACAAACTCACAGGCAATATCACATTGTTGGACAATTCTAAGTGGGACTACAAAAGAGCATAGATCCAGCAGAAATATCAGTATCAAGTCATAATTTAGAGCTCTAACTGTGGACTATTTGTTTAACTCAAAGGGAAGGAAAAAAAACCACACCAAAACAAACAATTTCATGTTTGAAAAACTTACAGAACTCCAGATAGCATAGATGAGTTCTGCTGAAATTAGCTGTTTAGCTTCCAGAGTTTTGAAAGTTTACTGTTAAGGAATTTAACTTCCATTTTCAACCTGCACATCTGCAGGAACTGTTGCAGTCTGAAGTATGTAAATGACCTTACCTCATAAGATCTGAGACCTGAGGAGTTATGAGTGCAGTCAGCTTCCTTGTTGTTCTGTACTGTTGCAAGGATGAACCAAGTACCAATGCTCCTTTCACATAGGAGTCATTTGTGGCTAGAGTCACAAAAGACTGGTCTGGAAGAAATGAACTTGTTCAAGTTAGCATGATCCACTACTTTATTTGGAGACAGATACATTAGAAACTTAGTATTGTTGGTAATCATACTGTGAGACCTCTAAGATGTGCCCTTTAATTCTGTGTATTGGGCCTTCCTACGTGACTCAGTGAAGCAGATTTCTTGCATAGCTATATTTGCTATTGGTAACTTGACACATGGCAAAATGCAGTAAAATGACCCACAAAAATCAAGACTGTTGCAAGAGTACACCAGTTCAAATTTGCCCACAGGTTAAATGAGTCATGCAAAATGTAGAGACAATCCAAAATTCTGAAAAGCCCTCCTTTGGCCACTAATATTCTATTATGCAGAAAGTGTTTGGAGTCTGTGGGTTTGCTTTTGGCCTAAAAATCAGTAGGGTTTTGTAGAGTTTCTCTAGGTTCAGCTCTCAATCCTGAAGCTAAAGCAGCGTAAAACTTGCATTTCATTTTCAAATGAAAGCAAGCACTGAATTATATCTTAGACAACAGTTTGAAGTTTTGCTAGCTCAGGATTTTGCAGATGAGTTGTTCTGCAACCAATGATTGCAGCTCTATTACAAGAATGCAAGATTTAAATGGGAAGTAACCAGTAATACAAAGAGCAATTTAAAACTTGAAGGAGTAATTTTTACTCTTTGAGCAGAAAGAGGTACTATATTCTGCTCCAGCTGTATCTTAAATATAGTTTAAGACAGATTGTTTTGCCATATAGTACTTACTAAAACCATATTATACAAACTTTGCATTCTTTTAAACNGCTGTTTTAAACTGCCAGAATGAGACTGACAAAAGCAAACAAGTAACTTACAAAAGTTCTTCAAAAGTTCTTCAGTTCACTGTTAACTATTTTCACGTAGACCTCCTTTCAAAGTTATATCCCTTTACAAAGCATGCTCTTTTCTACCAATCCATTTTTCACAGTATCAGCAAAACATTTTCTTCCTAAGAATTTCAAGAGTCAAATTTACCTTAGCAGCTTTGACTTCTTTTCTTTACAGAAGGTGTTAACTAGGTTTGAACAGAGTGAGAGTTCTGGGCACTTAAAGGCTTACTATCAAGCTTAGTAGTAAGATTAAAATACCAACTAATTTCAGAAATACTCTTGGCACAGCTCCTAAGTTTGGGAGGCAGTCATCATCAATATCTTTTTAACTAAATACCCCCTTAACAATCATGTACCATAATTGCCTATAAGCTCTGCAAACCTGGGCTGCAAGATCTATAGATCAGCTACAAAACCTTCTTTTTTGCTTAGCAGCAAAACCAACTAGTCCCAACGGATTTAGATTATACTGGTCAATCATGAAGATCAAAAAAGCTTCTATAATGTCGGGAATAAAGATACTTTGTTTCACTTTTAGCTGCCTATCTGTTCTGGTTCATATTCAGCAAGTCTGCAGAACAACTTAATGTTTCATTTAAAGGGCAAGTGTGTAACATTTTAAGTTGTATAAACACCCACCTAATAGGATAGGGTTTTTCCTAGGTAATTTGCATGTTACTATTCAATACATGGAAGTCTGACATTATGCTCTCAGACAGCTCGCTAAAAATACGGTGTAAACTAAGTGGGATTGTACCCAATATTCATCTGAATGTTGCTTGTTTGTTGTTTTTTTTTCCCTAGCAGTGCAAGACTAATTCTTAAAGTGACCTTGCCACGGAAAGAGAGGTCTTTTCTTCATTGACCAGTTAGCAGGTATACTACTACTCTNTCTTGTCTTCTTGAAACTGAATATTCACAGACAAAGGTCTTTAGAGAAATAAAGTTAATTTACTGATAGAGTAAAGGCTAAGAAGCCCCACACTGCATCTCACCTCTAGGAGGAAACTTTACAACTGCTTGACAGGAGGTGAATTTTGCCAACTTGGAGACCATCTAAGTCAGTATAACTTTCCAAAGTTTTGAATACACTATATTCTATTCTATATCTAAAGNACATTCAAAAGTACATGAGCCCATGCTACAATTTGGGCAAGACCAACTGGTGCTTATTATAGAAGCTATATTTGCAAAAGACTATTCCATTCTACCTAAACAACAGGTATTTCATCTGTGTGGGTGTCCCTTCTCATCCTTTTCCCCCTCTCGGTGAAGACTTTCTCCACAGAATCTTATGTTTACACAGCAGGCACTGTTAGGCCTGAAACACAATGAACTCTTGGTGACAGTATGTCTGCAAAAACAGATAGAATGAGAGGCAGTTGCACAGCTTCCTAATTGACTTACCCAGACAAAACCATGCTACTTCAGAGACTTCTTTGGCTGCCCAGTTCACAGGCTATAATATCTCTCTGCAAGAGTTTTTGTGCTAGCCCTTACACACCCACGAGCATCCTGGAAGTCTGAGCTAGAAGCAATCTTTCATTTGATGGTGTGCAGGATGTTACTGGAGTGTTTGTCCCAGATAATTTCAAAATTCCCCTGGAAGATTTTTCATAGGCACAGCCAGAGTTCACAGGTGCTTGCCTTTCTTCCTATTCTCTGAGTTAGGTGCTAGTATATCTGAATTTTTTTGAGTACGGGTTTCCTAGACAGACAGGACCATCTTACAAACCCATGCATCAGGGGGGCAGACTTCCTGCAGGCTTCCAGACCCNAAAATAAAACCGACTCTGCTGACAACTTCAGGTGAAAATCGGAGTGGGGGAACCAACAAAAAAACCGGAGCGACACGAACGTGGAGAGCCGGTAAGGACCTACTCACTGCAAAGTATCAAAATCACAGAAATCACANGCTCTTGCGGCGTTTCAGGAGAGAAACTGGGTTTTCCCCTGTGAGCCGCTGTAGCCCTACAGAGGCCTCTCCGGCCCATGCTGCCCCACCCCACCACGCCGGCTACATCCCTCCGGCTCGGGGACGGAGCCTGGGGCAGAGCATTGAGTTAAGGCGCGGAGAGAACCGGCACCGCGAGCGTCCTCTCGGACCGCACAGCGGCNCCCGGCCGGACGGCTCCGACCCCCCCGCGGGCAGCACCCGCCCCCACCAGCCGGAGCCCGCTGGCCGCCGGGACGCTGCCCACAAACAAACGGGCGCAGCTGCGGCGAGCCCGCGGCCCGGAGCGCGGCGCGAGCCGGGCGGGACGCACTGACCTGCCATGGTGCCCGAGCGCAGGTCGGCTGCGGGAGACGCGACGGCCGCGGTCGGGGCTGCGCTGAGGCCGCCCCTTATATAGGGGCGGGGCCAGCGGCGGCCCGCCCGCGGCGGCGGGAGGAGGCCCCGCCCCGAGGAATCCCCGCCATGGCCTCCTGAGGCGGCCGCACGTCACCCCCCTCCTTCCGGGCCGGCACCGCCACCGCGCCCTCTCCGGGAGGTCTCGAAGCCCCCGGCCTGCCGCTCCAGTGCCTCTCGGCTAAAACGATGCTTGAAAATGCTTCAAAATACTCCACTGCGCCAACAGAGGGTAGGACCGTGTCAGGGTGTTTTGGTTTAGGCTGGGAGCGGCGGTGGTACCGCGGAGGAGCATTGCTCCTGTGGCCGCTAAGGCCTGCGGGAAGGACTAAAACCACTGGGAAGAGCCTTGCTCCGCCCTCTTGGCACTCCTTAAAGATGTTAGCATAGGTGGATCAGATCCGCCGAGCTTCCTCTTCTCCAAGACTGAACGGTACCAGCTCCCCCAGCCTTTCCTCTAGGAGAGATGCTTGCTTGTCCCTTCCTNATCCTTGTGGCCCTTTGTTGCCCTCTCTCCAGCGTGTTCCTGGGGAGCCCGGAGCGGCCCTGCAGGTGTGGCCGCAGCAGTGCTGAGCAGAGGGCAGGCATCCCCCTCCTTCCATCTGCCTTGAGCAACCCAGAATACCATTCACCTTTTCAGCAAGGGCACACTTTTGGCTCGTGTTCAATTTAGTGTCCCGCAGGATGCCTAGATCCCTTCCTGTGATCCATTACCTTTCTCAGGACTATAAAATATAACTGCTTGTTGATCACAATAAACTGAGGGAAGTCGGTTAGGAAGGGGATTTCCTTCTGTCTTGAAATGGCAAATGGGCCATAAAAGGATTTTAAAAATAAGCAAAATCTCAAATGCAAGCTCATGCAGAAAGAGCACTCCAACTCCTAATTTCCCCAGAATGAGAGATCATGTTTGAACTGAGACAATTTTTGTAGACCTGTTTTGAAATAAAATTTCTTACTTCTAAAAATACCAAAATCAAGGAAGTGTTCCTTGACCAACCACAAAAAAAAACCCCAAATCAAAATATGCATTTAGAGCATACCATTAATTTATAATTCATGCATCATATGCATGAAAGTGTGTGTGTCAGAATTGTAGGCCATGCTAGTAATGTTTTACATGTATAGGTATTACTAGTAATTTTTGGCATGCAACCCTTTTTCAGGCTTTGACAGACTTTCTCTATGATGGTGTTAGGCATGGTTTGTGTCTGTCTCAGATGAAAGTTTTGAGAAATTTTTAGCCAGCACATTTCAGCTGTGTCTGGCTTGTTGCTTTGCCAAGTTTTTGAGAGAAAACAATAGAATAGCTGGTGACTGCCCTCCCCCCTTCCCTTGGTTCTTTTGTGTTATGTTAATGTGGAGCAAAAGAGCGTAATTCCTTCTGGTTTCCACATTAAGCAACCAGAAAGAAACCTTAGGATTGCCAGTATTCAGCTTGAAAGTGTTATAGAGAAGTGCCACATCCACCCATGTACTAACACTTGTTTGCACATGCACATTTGAATTTTTTCTAATGTTCATGGTTGAACAGACCATAAATTTTATGGTTCCCTGTGTGACTCGATTGCATATACATCTGTGCCTTTGTACTGATTGTTTACTCTTCTTTTTCCATAACCTGAAGGGAAAAGTCACAGGAAGAACCTGAGAGAGAAACAGATATCCGAGAGAGAAACTGGCTTCCAGTACAAATGGAAGAAAAGGTCATGTGGCATGAGGATATAAGGAGAAAAAAACACAGAAAAGAGAAGAATGCTCAGGAAAAGCTCTCGTGAGATGAAGGCTAGGATAGGAAAGCATCTAAACCTAGGATAGGCTGAGCAAAAAATCTAGCTAGGCCTCAGTTTTTATGGAAGGGAATAAATTTAAGACTAGGTTAAGATAAGTAAGATATGAGGATGGGAGCTAACCAGGGAAGCTATTACTTGTCAGCACACAATAAGACTTGATAAAAACCTAGCAAGGAGGGAGAAGGAATAGATTTTACTGGATAAAGAGACAGCATTCGGAAATAAGGGGCAAAGTGCNGTATAGCAGCTCGTTAGGTGAATACTGGCACACTGAAAAAGGTACAAGTCCTATGGAAAATGATCCTGTCGTCAAGCAGTTAAAAAATTCCATCACCATGCATGTCACAGAAGTCCAATTACCCTTATACATTATAGACATCCTTTTTTTAATGACTGATAATGTTATTTTAATAGGAACTTGTTTATAATGTAATTAAAAAGGGATTTCAAAACACTGAGTATGAAGGAGTAGTATATTGAAGGAGTAAGTATATTGAAATATACTTAGGATTTACATAGCAGTAACAGAAACTGTTATCCCTGTAACAGGACTGTTTAGTGTAAACTTCTGAATACTTGAATAACCACCCTTGAATTAATTATATTTAATAATTTTGCAAATGTGCACAGTGAGACCAACCATTAAGTTAATAAAATATTGTAGAGAAGGTTTTAGAATTAAACATTATTTCTGCCTCTGCAAAATCCAGGGGGAAAAATTTTTAAAAGCAACCCAGAAGAGTTGATTCAGTGTATCCAGTCCAAGTTTAAATTACTGGAGTTTAGGTTTTACAACATTGAAATGGTAATCTGTCTGGTTAGGAAAGAGGCCTCAATGGTGTGAAGTGCATTGACAGATGAAAAGAATTATATTGAGAGATTTGATTTCATTTTTGTCCAGCTATCTCTGTCTTGCCCTGAAGATGTCACAAACTTCCCTGATGACAAAAACTGTTCTGGGTCAACCCCTCCTCTTTCTGGAGCTCTTCTCACCTTGACCTTACTGTGAAGTAAGACTGAAGAGTTATTGAGTATTCAGAGTAGTCGGCATAGAATTAAAAAAATTGGCACAAATTTTTCCCAGTACTAGGACTTCAATGTAATGTAACTTACTCCAATAGACTGAAAAAGCTTTCATGTTTCTATTTGAATAATGAAATGTTATGTTGTAACTCCAAGTTATTTTAGCTTTTCACATTCTCCTTTCCTAACAGATACTCTCTTTGCCCATCCCAGAGCCAATTATAGTTCTGGCCTTGCTTTCTTAAAAAAAAAATTCACCTGCTACATAAACGTGATAGTCTTCTAAAAACCTAGGCTCTATAATTTTCTTGGTTCATTTTACATAATGCATTGCAGTGAGCACATGTTTAGTGGATTGAGGAATTTTTGGAATTTCTTCTAGCTGGCACAATAAACATCCCTGTAAGCAGGGAAGTGAGTAGGTCTCAATTTCTCTTGTGTTGCCTTTTGGGTTGATTCTCAGTGATCTGCCATGCAAGCAAGCTACAGTGGAAACTGTTCTCCTGGTTGCATGATTAACTTGGCACCTATTAAGAAGCAAATTGGTGGTGAACCTTTATTTCTCATTGGAGAAATAGTTACCTCTCTCACCAGTCTTTACAAGACTGCTAAGTTCTAATGCTGAGACCTCTCAGTGCTTTCTTATATTTAATCAAAAGGTTAAATTATCACTGAAGAACACAGAACCATGAACCATGTGAAGAACACAGAACAACTAGTTTATAAGCCTCCTTTCCTTTGGTAAATGGGCTAAATGGGGCAGGTGTATGTGTGTTTTTCTCCTAAATTGCCCTCTGGTTCATCTTTGCCTGTTCCCCTTTTCTAGTGATTCTTTTCGGTGGAAGGCCACAAGACCTACTGACCAGGACATGTGGCTGAGAGCAGAAGGCAGGGGCTTGTTACCAGTTCTGCTCATCATTTGCCATGGCAATAAGTACAGGCAGGACAGCTAGGTATTTCTCTTTTTTCCCTCTCTTTGTCACTTGACTTGAAACACTAGAACACTCTCTTGCTCTGTATTTGTATAGGGGAGTCGCAATAATGTATCCAAATTCTAGCTGTTTTCTGCCTCTGTAGGTAGCAGTAACTCTTATGATTTCTTACCTCGACCAGAGGTTTAAACTCTGTCAAAATACAAAAATTCTAGTATTTCACCTGAGCAGGCATGTTCTTCCTTACTACAGGAAGTGCTAGAACTCTTAATGCTTAAAAAACTAGCAGATGATAAAATTCCTAGAGATTCAAAGTGCTCAAGAAATTTTAGCAGGGGTTTGAGAAGAAGCAGTGGCAATACTTCCACCAAGTTACTTAGACTTACAGCAATGCTTCTGTTCCATGACAGACTTTTGTTGCATTTCAACCTAGTACTTCCTCCAGGCTAGGCCAAGTAATTAACTTTAGGGTTAGTCACATTAAAAATAAATCTAAAAAAATAAACAAAAACCAGGGTGTTATACTGGGAATGGCATTTATTATTAATATTAAGTGAATACAGTTTTCCTTTTTGAAAAACCTTAATATCACCAAGTTGGGATGCTTTAATCTCTTCCCAGCTAAAGAAGTATAATAGTATCTAAGAATAGAATAGAATAGAATAGAATAGAATAGAATAGAATAGAATAGAATAGAATAGAATAGAATAGAATAGAATAGAATAGAATAGAATAGANAGAATAGAATAGAATAGAATAGAATAGAATAGAATAGAATAGAATAGAATAGAATAGAATAGAATAGAATAGAATAGAATAGAATAGAATAGTTCGTTTGGAAAAGGTCAACACTGATCATGTAGTTCAATTGACTGACCACTTCAGGGCTGAAATGTTGTTAAAGCATATTATTAAGGGTGTAATGCAGATGACTCTAAACACTGACATACCTGGGGCATCAACCATCTTTCTGGAAGCCAGTTCCAGTGTTTCATCACTCTCTTGGTAAAGGAATACTTCCTAATAATGTCTGGCCTGAATCTGCCATGGAACAGCTTTGATGCATTCTGTCCTTGGCTCCCAGGGAGAAGAGCCCAGCACCTTCCCCTCCACAGCCCCTCCTCAGGAACCTGCATGGAACGATGAGGTTGCCCCTCACCTCCTCTTTGAACTAGACAAAGCCAGAGTCTTTGTGTAGGACTAGGCTATTTCTACAGAGATGATGCAGTAACAATAATGCTCATCAATTATAGTTGTCAAAAGTCTACATAAGCATTAATTCCCCATCTCTGAGCATTTAGCCATTACTACATTAAATTTTACTGAAGTGATCATAGGATTCATTTAGATTAAACAGGCAGATAGTTTGCAATTTCTGCTAGCAGGAAGCAACAGCAATATTGTTTGGGAGGTCATTTTATTTGACCTCCTGAAATTGTTTCTGCATGACCAAAACAATTCAAAATTGTTTCAGTTTGGGCAACACTAATCTTTCTTACACTATTTTCTCAGGATTCCGGAGAACATCGGCAGTATAGATCTGTGGTGTAACACGTTCCACACCTGACCATCAGAGCTGAATGATGTGAACCCAGAGGTACGCATTCCTGAGTTCTTGACCCCAGTATGCCAGTGTGCTCAAGGGCTAGTTAGTAAGGTCTTCTTTAAGTAGAGTTTTATCTTAGGATGTGTGGGTTTGCATTAGAAAAAGGCCATTAAACTAGGCTATAAAATGATGATCAGAAGTCCTTGTTGTCAAAACTATCATAGCACAAAATGGCCTGTAGGCATGAAACCCCATCTCTCTGCTAAATCTGATGTCAAAAGTGCTGAAGGACAGAGGTCTTGTCACAGTACTAAAAACACTTAGGCTGAGCATTAAAAAATTTATCTAGCGAACTGTTAAAGGAGTGCTGAGTCAGTCTTATGAGTGCCTCCATCACACTGATTGTGTGCTGTAAGTGCTGTGAATTTCACTTAAGAGATAAAGAATTGTTTTTCTGTTGAAAGTCTGGAGAAAACAGCTTCTTGCTCTGTCATATTGGCTGTGCTGGGTACTTTTGCTATCTCAGGTGTATCATTCCAAGAAAATGTCCACGTGTTAAAAGGTTAATCCTTAATTTTACACTCTCTCATAGTTACAGTAGCTGTCAAATATAGCTGCCTTGAAGTATATGCTGTATGAAATCAGTTTCTTAAAAATATTTTGGGACTATGTTAGGAAGCTGGACATAAGTAGTTTGTCAATGCCTTCTCTTATTAAAATTGGTCCATGTGTGTCAGGTGTAGCTTGATGATTTTCCATCTGCATACAGGCCATAGCATTATTTATCCTGTGCAAACATTAAAACAACACTCATACTTTCCTCACTGAACAGTCCAGTTATTTTTTCATTGTCTTTTATCAGGATTTTCATCAATGTTTCCCCACAGCTTCCAGATTGTTCACAATGCAGATGCAGCAGTTCTGTTCACTGGGCTGGGCAACAGCAATCACGTTACCCATGCCCTGCATTCTTTACATTAGTTGCTCATAGGAAGATAAATTTAATAGCTAGTACTGGGGATGGAAAGAGATTTGGTTGTTTGCTTTAAAATCCAACACAGTAAGAAGGCCTAAGCTCAGTTTGCTTTTTTCTGATACTTTTGCTAATGACTGTTTATATTATGATGCAGCCTATTGCCTATGAAGATCAGTTTGGTATAGCAGTTTACACTGATATAGCTCTTGTGGATGACGCTTAAGATATGAAACAGGTGGATTTGAGTGCATTTTGAACCTTAGAGTTTTTCAGTACTATTTTTGTGGTTGAATTTATCTTTTCCATGATTATTTAAATTTTTTTTAGAAGCCCTGTGATGCTTCTGACTATAATATCTTAGGTATGCAGTGAACTTCACTGGTCAACTTTAACATTTTGTCAGCACTAAATCAAGGCTACAGAGCTTTCTCAGTCTGTATTCTCCAGTATTTTCTGGAGAAAACCTGCTTAAAGGGAAATTTTTAGTGTTTCGGGAGAAGTTTAAGGCATATTTTTTATTTAAGGGATCCCATATATTCTTCTAATAACCATTATCAAGGGAAGTTCTGAATTTTAGATCCCATAGGGGTGGCTGCTATGAAGTTTCTGGATTTTAGTCCTGTATTCTCTATTATAAAAGGAATAAAAATTTTGTAGGTAGAAATTCCCAGCCAGTATTTTTCTTTAAAAGCTATAATACAGAATTATTTGTGGTATGATTCTTGCTGGGAAAAAAAAAAAAGAATAAAAAAGACTGTAAACTTCCCTCTTTGTACATTAGTTGAAATTGTTTTATTTAAAGGTTAAATGGGTATAATGGGCTAGCTGAGAGACCATTTAGCTTGTAGTTATTAGCTTGCAGTTATTAAGCACTTAACATCGATAAAGGTTTTGTTCAAGAAACCCATTTGGATAAGGCACAGAAACATTTATGTCAATATTTGTTGAGGAAATGTGTTTCATTGAGAAAAAGGTACGTCGAAGAGTAAACCTCTCTTTATATAACCAGTAACAATTAACGAATAACATAGTAGAAAATGTTTTGGTTCCATTATCTTCTTCATCCCTGGCACATTTAATGTCTATAGCTTCACTTAAAATAATGTGTTTCTTCTTTCTAGCAACCTAGGTATATGTAGAGCCACTGGTACTCTTCAAATATTATATGGAAACTTGTAATAAAATCCTTTTATGATTACTTGTATTAGAGATGACAGTTTCGCTCTGAAGTAATAGAAATGAAGGGAAAAGCACTGCATTTTCCTAATAATTACTATTTATATACTATTTTTCTGTTTTGTATTGCTTCTTAGCTGTACTTGGAGAGTTAAGACAGATCAAAGCTGTGCATTGGTCCAGATGAGAAGTGAAAGAAGAGCAAAAGTGCAGGAAATGAGAAAGCAGCAGGAGAAGCAATTTGGGACATCTGTGATAGATGAAAAGATTGGGACATGTCAGATAATGACTAAGAGGGCTTTTATGCATTGCAGAGTCATGCTGGAGAATGTAGCCATTAAACTATTAAGATGATAAACAGAGATGGACAGGACCATAAACAATATATTGAAGTAGGGGTCTTCCAATTTTTAATCTGGCTTTTTATAAGCTGCTTATATTAAACAACTCTGATAGGGAAATTTCTATAATTCTTGTTTTGTAACTCCTCATCACATCCTTCAAAAACCTGTGTCCAAGTGTATCTTTGCCGATAATCATGGCTGGTACAAAGAGAGTTTTAGTACCTGTTGCAGTGTATGGGGAAGCGAGCTGTGGAATTCCCCTTACTTTAATATTATGTCTTGACATTGAAACGTGACCATGGACAATACAGCAGGACATACAAAACAGAAATTGCAGGTAGAGGTGTTTACTAGATCAGCTGATTTAGTACAAGAAAGTAGACAAGTAGACAAGGATTTGGACACAAGACATTCTTTAGTCTTAAATAAAACCATGGACTCAGTAGTAGCCTTACTTGTTGTATGGCATATCACAATAAACCTCCTCCTTAACTTCTCTGTTAATGAGGCAAACTATCTGTTTCTCTTCCCTAACACTGTCTCAAGTGTCATTCCCTTACTAACTTATCTTTTATTTCAAAGCTGTCTGCTCTTT
Source organism: Saxicola maurus maurus (assembly GCA_900205225.1). Classification (NCBI taxonomy): domain Eukaryota; kingdom Metazoa; phylum Chordata; class Aves; order Passeriformes; family Muscicapidae; genus Saxicola; species Saxicola maurus. The sequence continues at coordinate 5,009 of OAMK01000028.1, read as the reverse complement.
TTTCTTTCAGAGATGATCTAGCTGATACATACCTAGCTAAACTCTGAGCAATTGCCCTCAAATTGTGTTTAGCTCAGCTAATTTTATTTAGGTCTGCCACATCATTATTTGATCTGATGAAGACCTCTGAATGTTTTAAAAAGCTTGTTCTTCTCTCATCTGTTCTCTCTTTTTTTTTTTCCTCCTTTTTTTTTTGCAACTACTGGCTTGATGCAGCATAATATCTCTTGTCCCAGCCCTGTAAGTGTTCCAGGCCAGGTTGGAGGGGGCCCTAAGCAACCTGTTCTAATTGTTGACATCCCTGCCTGTGGTGGAAGTGAGGTAGGGGTTGGAACCACATGATCTTTCAGATCCCTTCTACCCAAGCCATTCTATGATTATCTGCAAATCTAATGATTAGTTTTTGAGGGATGAGAATATGAATTAAGAAAAATTTGAATGCATACTGTATATACCATACTGAAAAGAGCAATGACATGAGATTTATGAATTTAAGAGCTATTAAATTTTACATTTGCCTTCAAAGCCTTACAATTCCTTACCATATAAGGAAGCAGGCCAGAAATGCTGATCTTCATAACCCCTAATATAGGAATGTCTTACTCTGCACATTGTGAAGGCAGAAACATTTCCAGGCCCGTGTAGCTATTGTGACAGATCTTGGAATCACTTTCTGGTGTAAATGCATTTCTCACCCTTTTGCTGTCACCTTATGAATGTTCATTGATACTTAAGACTTTTGGCCATATGCTGGGTGAGCTTAGTGGGACAGAAACTTGTATTTTTTGCCTTCCATCATGCAGTCTTCTGAAGCCTTCTGGGATATAAGAAGTGCAATTAGTGCCATTTCTACAGCTTTGTTTCTCTCCTTTGCAGCAACAAGGTTGTTGACCATCTCAGGTTTTCTAAAGTNAAGTACTGTTTATTCAGTTGCACTATTTATAGGAGTAAACCTCCTGTAAAACAACAAACCTTTATCCCATTTGACCAGGCAGGCTTTCAGTATTTGTACAGATCATTTGTTACCAACTCCTGGCAGCAGCAAGGTGATCCTAGTTCAGTTCTCAAGTACATTATGGATAAACCTGGACAAGTAAACACACACAGTCATGTGAGGGCCCCCACTGAGGTTGTTCCCAACCCTTCTTTGTTGCCAGACCTTTTGTATCAGATTGAACCAGTAAAGTGGGTATAAGGCATAAGTCATATAGGTTTTCCAATGTTGTTTTTCTTCTATCTGCTTTTCTCAACTTTCTGTTGGGACTCCACGGCCGGACTTGTTGTTCTTTGAATTTCACTCAACTGAGTCTGCTAAGAATACATTCAGCGGAAAACATGTAATGATAAATGTGTCCTTTATATTATCAAACCAGAAGTGTTTCATTATTTTGAGGCCTCTCAGAATCTGTTATATTGCTGTGTGTTGCCATCTTTGTATGACTCAGGATGTTAGGACATTGCACCAGGAAAATTTGTATTACTGGTTTAAAGGTGGCCCTAGTTTTAATCAGAGAGAGATATATCTCACTCTACCTTTTGTCCTTACAGTTCCAGCTGAAACTCTCTATTTAGATTTCTCAGTGTTCCTTTTCAGAAAAGACAGAGAAATAAAAAACCAGCAGATAATAGTTGCTGTTGGCTGTGACCTAGCTCCCTGACTTCTTTTATTAAGGAATGGAAGAAAGTAGCCAGACCGAATAGTGATGGAGCTCAGCTGAACTACATGGGCCGAGACTCGGTTGCTGGGCTTGTGATGGAGTAAAAACCACTCTCTCTGCATCTGTATAGTGAGGGAGAATGTAGGAAAAGCTGTAAAGGAAAGCATTAAAGGAAAGGAAAGCTTGAAAGGAAAAAGGAGGAGGGCATAGCATAAATGAGAATAAGTGAAACTGAAAGGCACAAAAAGCTGAAAAGAATTTCATCTCTGAAGAGTTTTTAGAATTGGAAGAAACCTTCAAAAATAAAAATAATGTTTCTTCTGGGTTCTTGGCAAAGCAATGACAATGATCTAGTGAAGCAGGGAGAGAAAATTGGGGACTTTGACTGAAAATCAGGAACAATAAGTGAGGTGAATTTTTAAAAGGCTTCAGTGCTGAGACTAAGAGAATAAGAGACCTGAAGAATTATTTGAGAGAGAAGTCTGAAGACATGTTAGAGTGCTTTCTTAGGTACAGATACTTGGCAGTATTTCTTGAAACCTGCCCTGAAAGACTTGTGGAAAATAAGAAGGGCATTAGCTGAGCCTCTTTATAGCAAGACCTTGCTAGGAACCCATTGGACTGCAAAATGGAAGAGGGAGTTACAGTCAGCAGTTTCACTTGGACTGGCATAGAGCTACTAATGCTGCACAATACTTTACATCCCACTTTGCTTCAATTAGATTTTTCTGCTCCATCTTTCCTTAACAGAGCTACTTCTCTGCTCATTTTCCAATAAAGGCATGGAATTAGCTGAAGCAATTCTTGGTAGGTCTATATGCAGCATGTCTTACATTGCATTTGCTTTTAGGATTATGCTAAAATACCTTAGTACTTAGATAACATTACCCTTCTTGTGCTAATGGCTGAAATAGCAAGAAACAAGTATACCTCTCATCTTTCTCTAAATAAATTTTTAAACATCTGAAAATTCCTCTAGGATTTTCCTAAGTGTTCATTTGCTCAGCCAAGCTATGAGTCTGANAACTGACATGCACAGACATAGTCACTTTTTGAATTGTACTTTTACTGAGGAGTGAATCTTTCCCTTTTTCATTTTGGTAAAGAGGCCATCCTGTATCAATATCATCCTGTATCTGGGCTCGATTGCTAATCCATACTGATCAATTGCTCCAGACTTGATTGCTAATGAATATAGCATAAGAATAGATATTAGATATCATATTATTTATATCCTACATATATATTTATCTATTTATATATATATATACACATATATTTATATATGCACATATACTTCTAATTTTATATGTCTTTATATAATTATTGTATATTTATATATTTATTTTGCTGATATTATTTATTAAAAAACCTGCCTTTACCAAATAAAACCAATAAAATACTTAAACTATACAAAATATTTTTATGTTTTCAACAGCTGGAGCTCCCCAGAATTGAGGTGAGCTGACAGGAGCTTCACAGTGACAGGGTTTAGACCAGGCTGAGGAATAGAGCACAGCTCCAATGCCAGGAACCAGCTCTCCAGTGCAGGGTGTCTGATAATCAAGGTGAGTGTGTCCTCCAGGGTCTGTAACAAACAGGTAACAAAGAGGTAACAGTATCACTGAATGGATAATCACGGTGCAGGGTAAAAAATAAACTCATTCATCTGCCTATTTTCCAAAGCTTGTCAGTTACAATTACTGAACATGACATTGTCTGCTAGCTGGCCAGAGGATAAAAAATATTAATGAATTACAAGCACATAAATATCATTCTCCCAACATTTATGCTGTGGGATTTATGCTGTTTTACTGAACACTCTGGACATGTCTGAGCTCGTCTGCAGAGGAAAACTGAGTATTCTGGGGTTCATCAACACACTCTAATCTCCACAAATTCACAGAACAGATGAAAGGAGGAAAAATTCCCTCCTCAAGTACATAATTTTCAATAAGGCTTTACACAGGGCTGAGGGAATACATTTTTTTCTGCAAAGGTGATCTGATTTGGGACTCTCCTGACNGTGTTCCAGCTCAGGGGTGGGACTGTGGGTGATGCAGCTGGGTCACATCTCCAGACAGCAGTTTAGCAACCTCACGCTCTACGTTCCTAAGTTCTCCTCCAAGAGCTTAACAACACCTCTCTGATCAGCAAAACTATTCCCTAGAGACTCAGCCAAACCCAAGTTTACTAACAGGTTCCTCTGTATGCAGGGATTTGGTACCTTGTCATNTGAAGACACTTCTGTCATCAGAGGCTCCTCATCCATAAAGAGATCCCATCAGCCTGATGCTCCTCCTGCTTCTGCTGCTGCTCCAGCTTTATTTCATTGCCCCGGCACAACAAGATACTCAGCAGGTCCACACAGAGATCAACAAGTTGAGGACCCAAAGTTTTACCAAGCTATGAAAATAAAGACATCTTGGAAATGAAGAAAAGAGGAGGATGGGAGCAGACGGGTAAATATACAACAGGAATAGGAGTTAACTAAGAACTACTTAGATTATAACCTCTTCTGGGGGAAGGAACCACTGCCCTTAATAGAAACCTGATTCTAAGAGAAGTCTCAGGTTGCCAAATAAATAGTGATAGAATTTCATTTATACTGTGACATTTGGAGGTACACAGGCCAGTGAATTTTACTCTCTGCAAAGGCTTCCTGGGGAGACCCAGGNGCTGGATTAAAATCTCGAGTTTATTTGCACTCACACTGATCAGCAAGGTAACCCATGCAAAGTAAATCCAAAGCAAATCCTCAATAATAAGAACTGGCATTTGTTTACAAATTACATGCAGTTTTGTACGGTGCTGTGCAGCCTCAGAGACAAGTACAGAAAAAAGAGCTACAGAACTGGAACTATGTCTTAACAGCTAAGTCATTTGTACCTTCTACATGAAAATAAANCAAACATAACCACAATATTATTACAATATTGCTCTTACCCTGCTGGAGTTCTCCACTGTGGATTTCAGGTATAACAGCACATGCTTTACTCCCAACAAGAGCTGGTCAGGTGGGAGCCAGAAAGCCAATTTTGTCTGAACACCACCTTCCAGTAGGGTATTGCTTCCTCTCTCATAGGCTCTCTTTAGCAAAGTGGTAAATACAGGATCCAGGGGCACAGCCGGTTCTTTGCTCACCTCCTCGTGATTTTTAAACTGTTTAAAGTGAAACAAAAAGCATAAGAGACAAACAATGATGAATATGAAACAAAAATCTCCTCAGGTCCCCATGTTTTGAGATGAGCTCTGAGCTGAACCCAGGTGAATTCTCCAGGAGCACAAGTGTGCAGTCCTGCTGGAACAGAGCTGTCCTGCAGTGCCCCCAGGGAATCTGTAGTGTTCACT